>PVHP010002933.1:46231-83505 GCA_004024765.1 Zapus hudsonius | reverse complement strand
CATACTCTCCCTCATATGCGGACCTTAATCAGGATAAATGTTTTCTTTATGCAGACTTATAGAAAGAAGTGAGATGTTAGGAATGAGGGGTAAGGGAAGGGGGGAGGGGAAAGGCTTAAGCAAGAGGCCAAACCTAAGTAAGTTCAAGGTTTCTTTTAAAATACATAATGCTATATAGTTACCAGTCACCCCATTCTGTCCATTCTATCTCCAGAAAACATCCATCTTGCACAGTTGAAAGTGCGTAACTTTTTATTTAAAAATATATTTTATTTATTCATTTTTCAAGAGAAACAGAGAGAGAGAGAGAGAGAGAGAGAGAGAGAGAGAGAGAGAGAGAGCGAGCACCAGGGCCATCACCTGTGGGTACTGGCTAATTGAACCAGGGGCCTTAGGCACTGGAGGCAAGTGCTTTAACTGCTGAGCCATTTCTCCAGCCCAAGTGCGTACCTTTGACTGACATCATAATTCACTGTTGCTCCCTACTTCCCCTGAGAACCACCATTCTATTTCTGTTTATAAAGATGACTATTTTCACAACTGAATATTCAAAACCATTATATGTTTAGGTACCAAAAGTTAGTGAGATTATTCAATATTTCTTCCTATAGCTGCTTACTTAAAATTTGCTAAAAGGCTATGTTTCAAATTTAATCTCAATACACATATACATACTCTGGTTATTATATAGTGGTAAAAGATATGTTAAATAGCTTGATTGTGAGGATCATTTCAAAATATATATGTATATCAAAAGTTCAAGTTGTTCATTTGAAAAATATTTTTCTTCTGCTGGAGAGATGGTTCAGTGGTTTAGGCACTTGCCTGCAAAACCTAAGGACCCAGGGATTCCTCAGGACCCCTGTGACGCCAGATGCAAAAATCAGCACATATATCTAAGTTCCTTTGCAGTGGCTAGAGGCTCTCTCTCTTTCTCTCTCTTCCCCCTCTCTGTTTCTCTTTCTTTCCTTGCAAGTAAAAAATATTAAAAACATATATATTTTCTAAACATATATATTTTAAATATATCAGTGTGTTTGCTTAAAAGAATGTTTTGCTAAATAGTGTCAGAATTATTACTTCTCTGGGAGTCCTATAGTTAGGACTTATGAGAAATTTAAGATCTCAAAAAGAAACTCAAATTAAGAATTTTGCTCTCTCTCTTTCTCTCTCTCTCTGTATTTATCTGCTTGAAAATAAATAAATAAAATATTTTTTTTAAAAAAAAAACAGGGCTGGAGAGATGGCTCAGCAGTTAAGGCACTTGCCTCCAGTGCCTAAGGCCCCAGGTTCAATTCCCCAGTATCCACATATGCCAGATCCACAAGGTGGTGGCCCTGGTGCGCTCTCTCTCTCTCTCTCTCTCTCTCTCTCTCTCTCTCTCTCTCTCTCTCTCATTTCTCTGCTGAAAATAAATAAATAAAATATTAAAAAAAGATTTTTGTTAATCCTTATGTTTAAAAATTTCTTTACATTTGTATTTGTAATTCTCCAGGTGAGTATCAAAAGAGAATATGATAAGAACAGAATTAGCACAGGTCTGTTTTCTAGATTTTTCTATCAAGTCCACTATTCAATGGTATTACTTGTCCTCTCAAAACCAGATTAGAAAAACAAAATTAGTCCATTCTCATTTATATTTAGGTAAAGTGAGATAGTGTGTCAATTTCTTATTAATGGGTTTGGGATGAAAAAAGAGGAATCAATTTTCCGCATATGACAATGTTGATTTGAATTACAACTGTCTGGATTATAATCAGTGTAGAACTGAATAGTCACACTACCTGATTGTAATTTCCAGGATCAATTAGAGGTTGAATGAGCTGTTCTAATCCCCTAATCTCTTAGTGATCAAAACAGTTGCATAGATTTTTTTTTCCTCCTGGTCTTAATGTGAAAGTCGAAAATGTGATGAATATAAAGTGGTGATAAAGACATGCCGTAAACAGTGCAAAAGGTAATTATACAGATTTTATTTCAGTAAAATGTGTATTGATAAATTTAAAGAAAAAGGAGACTGAAGCCATATTTTCTTTTTTTTTTAATTTTTTAAATTTTTTTTTATTGTCCATAATGAGTTACAACATTTAGTGGGCAAACAATGAGTTGTTATCCCCAATTCCCCTCTGCCCTCCCCTCCCCCCTCAACTGGATAACCTCCTCCATGGGTCCTCTGGATCAGTCCTTGTGACAGGGGACCATGGATAGGCTAGTAATCAGCCAGGTTCTCCTGTCCTTACCTCTGGGTAGTCTCCCCCATATTTTCTTAAAGCAATACTTTAATAAGAATTTCTCTTTTCAAAATTAATTCAACCATGTTTATAGTGGCTCAATTCGTAATAGCTAAAAATTTGAATCAACTCAAATGCTCATCACTGGACATATGGATCTCAAAGTTGTGGTACATAAATACTATGGAATTCTACTCAGCTGTTAGAAAAAAATGACATAACAGAATTTAAAGAAAAGTGAACTGAGTTGAAATAGATCATACTTAACCAACCTACACAAGATCATAGAGACAAACTCAGCATACTCTCCCTTATTTGTGTCCCTAAACTGTTAAAACTTAAATAGCAAGCAAACCTGTTAGGTGAATTGAGAAACTGACAAAGGGGGTGGAAGGAATTGGGGGAGGGACTGGGAGGGCAGAGGAAGATATATAGTAGTCTAAACCAACAAGGAACTGATACCATAAAATCCGATTTTCATGCAATAAGCTCCTGAGGCAGCTGGGGCATCATCTGGTAAAATGGGCCCTGAATAGGGTGGGAAGAACTCTAATCCCAAAACAAGTGGCTCTACTCCCTGTCCCAAATATTGGTTCCTTCCAACATTGAACTGTTGATTGAAGAGACCCACAAGGTCCCCAAAACAAAAAAAGCTTATGTTAAGTCTCTTGAATACCCACCCTAGTCAAAAGGTAAGATCTATTGCTGAAGAAATCACCGAGTGTTGTCTCACAACACTGTGAGAGCCTGCTATATCCAGAATGGTAATCAGCTCCCAGATGGTAGCCTGTGTAGTGCTGGAAGATGTTCCATGAGCTGCCAGGGGAAATTGGACAACAATATTCAGAGATAGCAGAGGTCACTGATATGCAACAGCAACCGATATTAGGAGAATGCTGAGGACTCTGCTATATGGAAGGAAAAGTAGATGCATAAACAAATATGTATAAGATTCTCAAAGTGCTACATAGAAATAAAATAGTATCTATGGTTGTCAAAAAATTTATATGTAAGAAAATCATTGTTGTTTTGTATCCTGAATACTTAAATTACTTTTTTTTCCTTTCTCACAAAATGTTGAGCTTTAATGGCATGCATAACCAATTGAGTGAAAATCCTTCCATGGAGCTCAGCTGAGACTTGAACTTAGTATGTCTCCCAGAGAGACCTCAAATCGGCCAATTCTCTTGTCTCAGTCTCTTGAGTGCTAGAGTTATCAGCAAGATCAACCCCATCTACTTTTAAATATTGAAATTTCAAAAGCAAATGAGAAGAATACCAGTGTAGTTTTGGTCTTTTTGAGATTTAATCACCTCTGATAGGCAGGTCTTAGCTTGCAGATCCTATAAGTGTGTTGTGTATAGTGGGAGCAAATGTGAACTAAACTTACAAAGATAAGACCATAAACAAAAGTGAATGTAAGGAGATGAGCTGTGGAGGGAAGAACAGGACACACTTGACCCTGGGGTGAGGAGAATCAGGGAAAAGAGGAGCTAGAAAGGGGAGGTTCGGAATAAAAAATAGATATTTAATAATACCAGAATTGTGTATGAGAAATGAATAAACATATAAATAAAAAAATGTTTTAAAAATTGAAAGGAACTTACGTGCAAATATCAGAAAAAAATCTAATTTGTATCTCTGCAGATGCAATTCATTAAGTTAAAAAAAATGAGTCATTCTTATCTAAATATTCTGACTAAAAATATATCATTTGTGAGGAATTAAGTTGGCAATATCCTTAAGCAGAATAATAGTGCATCTGATTTTATTTCTGGTTCTAATGTGAAAATAAGCATCTATTTCTGTTCCTACTTATTATCAATTTAAAAAATGTAAATTTAAATATATAATGTCTCAGAGAATTAAACTTCAAGAAGGAGAAATGTCAGTAGAACTAAGTGGAAATTTAATGTTTCTCTTGTATTCTTTTGTGTTATGGTGCTTACTTACATAAAACAACTGAGTACAAGTTTTCTTTCTTTAGATTGATTAGTGCCTAAGTAGATCTCTCTCACTCCAAGATTAATTGAATGTCTATTTTATAATATGAAAGAGAGAAAGATTAGCAAAAGAAAATTAAATAAAATGCAGCAACAGAGTAGATACTAAATCACATTAAAATGTTGATAAGATTTGCACAGACAGGAAAAGAAAAATACTCAAAGCAAGTAAACTAGCATATTATCAGAGCCCATTACTAGAGGAGAGGGTCATTATCACTGATTAGAGAAAAAAATAATTGAAGAAAAAGATTTGCTAGAGAGAAAAGCTACATGGACTATTGTGAGACATATTTATTTGAAGATTATAAAGAAAATTATTCTTTCTTCTGGTAATGGTGTTTGACATAAATGATAAAAGGAATTGGAAGAAACAGAGACATGATAGCCAGATAGGTCCTCTGGCAGCAGGAGTGAGCATATATTTTGACACTGCACAGACCTGCCATGGATTTGACATTTCTATGTTCTCTAGCAGTTATATGGATGCAAATTCATCATTATTTTTAATCTTTTCTAAAATTTGAAAAGAAGAATATTAACTTTCCTATTTGAAAACTAAGAAAAAATTCAGACTATCACTACATTTGGGTAGATTTGGGCTTTAGCCCAACCTTCTTAGTTTCAACTGTATATTCTTCACACAAAACATTTTTCTTTGTTTAAAATATTATTCATTTCTCAGTGGATGAGAAAAATCTAAGATATTTTGAAAGACAAAGAGCCGTATATGGAGACAGTTTTGATGAGTATCATATTTGAAAATAAAGATGACCTGAAACCCACCAAGGCAGCCCAAAAAGAATGAGTGGAAATATAGCAAAGGAAAAAATTTAAAAATTAAAAAAACAAAAAACTCTATATATGAATTCTGTATTCTCTATATATGAATTCTGTATTCTTGATGTTTCATCTCTATAATATCTTGTCAATGGCAACCAAGTACTATTACAAGCCATAAACTTTATATTTTCATCCCCAAGAGATACAGAATCATGTGAGTAATCTCTATACCTTCAAAATTTTTTGTCGACAGTGTTAACTATTTTGGCACTACATAAAAAAAAATACAATTCTTGAGAATGATGAGATGAACAAAGGACCCACAGCTACACCATTCAATCAACACAGGACAAGCCAGGGTGACAGAAACCAACAATTTTCGACACAAAGACCCCCTAAGTTCACAACATTAAAGCAGCCTTAATACTCACCCACCACGACTCAGGGAAGAGGGGGTGGAAAGATTATGAGAGCCGTGGTTGGGGGAGACTATCCAGAGGCATGGCACCCCTTAGTAACATCATACTAGGGCTGAAGGAACCGGGCTGACTTCTAGGCTATCCATGGTCCCCTGCTACAAGGACTGATCCAGTCGACCCACAGAGGAGGATATCCAGCTGATTGGGGATGGGGAGGGGGGGGGATAACAACTCATTGTTTTCCCACTAAATAATGTAACTTATTATGGACAATAAATATATATTAAAATATCATTCTTGTAGCAATATTATCCATATTCTTATAACACTAGATTCTAATTATTCTGGAAGGGTGTGATCTTGAACATGACTTTAGGGAAAGTCTCAGGGGAGTCCAACAGCTGGGGACTATCATCTGAAAACATGGTTGTTTGGAGAGGAGTGGCAGTTGGAGATAAATCTATACATGCTGAAGGAGAAAGTATGCATCTGCACACATTCTCATCACATTTCATAAGAATTATTTTAATTTTTATAGCTTATAGGCCATAAAATACAGGGTTTTTTATCAGTTATCATTTCCAAATTTTATATAAAAGAATATTGAGTATTGAAAAACTGAAACTTATTTGTTGGAAATCTTAGCTCATAGGAGCAACATAAATTTAGATTGTTCTAACCTCAAACTATAACTTCCTTGTCTTCTCTCCTATATAAACGTGAAGAGTCTATTATGCATCTGCATGATTGTGGGCGTCATCCAAAGACCCTGCAGTGACATTAGGTCCCAGGCAATCCTGACTCCCAGATGGTCATGGTGGTGTGTGGGTCGACCCACTCTGTGTTCTGCAACTAAAGTGCATTCTGTAATGGCTTGTTTCTACATCTAATAATAAGAGAAGAGCTTATCAGGTTTTAGAGCTGGCAGAATGGAGGTTTACCAGAGTTTTCTAAGACAGGCTTGCAATAACAGAATAAGGCTCTTGATGATATTGGACAATTTCTATTTCTCAAAGAAATAGAGCTGAAAATTAGGGCAACACATTTATCATGAAGTATAAATGAGGTTTATTCGGCTAACATCAGTTTTAGATGTCCTTTTAAACTAAATATGTCAACTTTATGTCTATTTCTCCTACTTGAAACAGAAACGATGCAGTTGGGGATTGAAGTAATTACAGACTAACAAGAAATTGAAGCTATACTTTTAATCTGAAATGTCTTTTAATGCAGGGCTACTTACTACTGCTTACATCCTAAAAGATTACACTCTCCTTGTTATCAATTTCTTTATTTACCTCTTAGAATTGGCCTGAACTCAGCTTTGAAGTTTTCCCACTATATTCCCAGAGTATGCCTTTAGTAAGCCACACACATTCATCTTTAGAAAACTTAGAAATCATAAGTTTTCTAGCATTATTTTTATTAACACTATAAAACTCAGATATGCTAATGAAACTGTCTATATCAATTATAAATGGTAAATTTTGTCCATTAGGCCTATATACTAAACATGAAGAATATGGGGCCAATTTGAAGGATGTAGTCCACTATAGACATGACCTTTTGAGTCTCCCTGTACACTGCATCTTAGCTCAGCATCAAATCACTGTGACACGATCTTCTGTACTATGCTGTATCTAATCCCAGGCCCTGTTCTGCCTTCTCTCAGCATTCTGGCTGTCATGATCAACTTGGCCTTGCCTCATCCTTCTCTGATGTAGTCCTGGTTCAAGGAAGGCCCATAGCAAGAAGTGAGCTGATCAGGAAATGAAAAGTCTGGGATCTAAGGCAAAATTATCTCTTCCTTCCTTAAGTTGCTTCTTCATATATTTTTCTCAGCAACAAAAAGCAAATTAACATAATAGATAAGAAACAGAAACTTTAATCTAGTCCCTGCAGGCTTACAGTGGGGTTAAAAGTGCATAGACTTGAGACACATAAAGAACACAGATCTGAGATCATCATTTACAAATTTGGTGGTGTAACTTAACCATTTTAACCTCTCTGATAATCAGTTTCTCATTAATTTGGACATAGTAATACATAAATGAATAAATAAATAGATTAGTGAATGAATGAATATAAGTAGGTATAGAGATATTAATATAATAGATGGGATCACCGATGACTCATAGCTCTGAGGCTTTATTTTTTTATCAAATAGGAAAATAAACTATTATGGATCACAGATTGATAGAATAGAATTGGGGCTCCAAACTCTTGCATTTCAATTTTCCTTTATTTCTGTGATGATCATAATAATCATTTTGACTTACTCAAGTTCAACATGAGAGAAGCACAGATATGATAAGCTTATGTGCACTAGATTCAGATCTTATACATGCTATGCTTGTAACTCTGGGACCACTAGTTAGCAAACTTAAGCTGTCACACCAAAGTGTGAACAACCATGAGGAATTAAATGAAGTCACCCAGTTGCTAACATACATAACAACATAACAAGCATGGCAGAAAGTCCAGCTGCCAATGGTCCATTCAGAGACCAAAGTCCTGAAGTTTTCCACTCCTGTGTTTCCAGGTAAGAACAACCTCACTTCTGTACCAAAATTCCCATGTGATAGAATTTAAGCCCCTAAATGTTGTGGTATTTGCTATAGTAAATTGTTGCAAGAAAGATCACTAGAAGCTGGAAGTTAGCAATTTGAAGCATGCAGTATTGACTTGGTGACTGGGTGGCTGGAAGTGTGACAAGAACATAAATGCAGGCATGACAGAAGGCATCCATCACCAAGGACAAAGGACGGAGGTTTCAGAATGGTAAAAGAATGAGCCTGGAATGGGAGCTATAAGTGAATAGGAATAGGAGTAGTATCATAGTATTCTCCTGATACAAACGTGAATGAAGATCATGATGTGGGGGTGGGGAGACCACCCACCGACTAAAGAGCTTGCTGTTTAAGCATGAGGACCTGAGATCAGATACCCAGGACCCAGATAAAAATGCCCTGGTGGGGGGCTGGAGAGATGGCTTAGTGGCTGAGGTGTAGTCCTGCAAATCTGGTGTTCTTTGCAGTGGCTGGAGGTCCTGTTGTAACCATTCTCTCTCTCTCCTCTCTCTCTCTCTCTCTCTCTCTCTCTCTCTCTCTCTCAATCAAATAAATAATAAAATAATATAAAATACCCCGGAGTGGTGTTATACATACATACATTCATAATATCAGCAAGGAGAGGCAGACAGAGAAGGAACTTTGGGACCTGTAGGCTAGAGAGAAACTAGCCAAACTGGTGAGGTCTAGTTTCACTGAGAGACTGGTCTCAAAAATAAGGTGGAAGTGACTGAGGTCATCCTATGCTGACCTATGGCCTCCACACCAATGCACTCATTCATGTGCAGAGATACACATGTATGCCTGCACTCATGATGGCAATCACCTAGCCCACAGCTATACAAATCTCATAAATAAATCAATTTCAGAGTTTTTGAAGAGCACAGTAAGATTATTAGGTATGAATAATAAGAAAAAGTGTGATACAATTTAATTATGATAAAATCAAAAAAGTTATATGGAAATTAAACTGGAAGTTTAGTGCTAGGTGAAACAATAAACAATATTTACATGGTCATAATTAAAAGTTAAATGTAAATTGAATAAAATTTGAAAGGTAATTACATTGGCAGGATGAACGATTGTGTGTATAAGTAAACTAGTATTCTTATTTACCATCATAGAGCGACAATAGACAATGTCAAAACTGATGAATTTCCATATAAAAACTTATGACAAGTTATAATGGCTTGACATTAATATGGGACTATGATGATAAATTACAGGTGAGACAACAAAAATCTGTTTCTTCAGAAATAATTTAAAGTGGAAAAGCTTTGGGAACTTTCAAACACTTTTGCTTTTGAATTATTTTATATGAATTTGAGAAAATTGGTATCAACTTTTTCTGACTATAATACATGTCATGAATCAAGTTCCCTACCTTTCTCCTCTGAACTGATACTATATGCTGTATCCCTGTATGAACACTAACTTGTGATATTTGGTGAAAAACCCTTTGAGAGGTAATTAGATGGTCAGAATGAAGCATTCAACAATGGGATTAGAATCCTTATAGAGATATTGCTGTCTTATTACACCAAGATAAATTACAAGAAGACAGTAATCATCTGTGTACTGGTGAGTTTGCTGACCCTAGTACAAAATAACTTATATAAAAATGTATAAAGGAGAGACTTATTTAGGTTTATGGCTTCAAAGGTATCAATATATGACCAGCTGATTCCATGGCTGTCAGGCCTATGGTGAGTCATGGCACAAAGGCATGGTGGGGTAAAGCTCTTACCTCTCTTCAGGAAGTAGAGAGAACAAGAGAGAAAGGGAACTTATTGCCTCTAAGTAGGTCTCATTTTCTAATGGCCCATTTAGCCTTCAGCCCATCAATGGGTTAATCCACTGATGAAATAAGAACCCTCATGATCCAGTCACACCTTAATGGGTACTACCCAAAGGGAAACAAGTCTTTCTGTGAGACAAATAATATATCCAAATAATAATGGTATTCAAACCTAAAGAGCACCCTCAACAGCATGAACAAGCAAACATTTGTCTTGGATTTTTAGTCCCAAAACCTGAGAGAATAAATTTCTGCCATTTAAACAATTCAGAATTTGGTAGCTGGTTATGCCCAACCGAACTCACTGAGACAACATACAAGCCGCTCCCCACAAAAGCTGAAAACGCTGGGGAAAATTCATCAAATCCTTTATAGGAAGGTAGTGGAAAACAGACACAATTGTTAACACTTAAGGTCCAAAGTTGTTGACAGAAGCAAAGTTCACAATGGTGCCTCTGCCCTGCTATACTTCTTTTATTTTTATCTTTATTGTCCAGAATCAGATACATTGTATGAGCAAATATTGGGTTGGTATTCCTATTTCCTTCCTCCCTGTCCCCAATCCACTGGGTATCCTCGGTGGGCACACTAGATTAATCCATGTGGTAAGGGGTTATGGACAGCAAAGGAGGCAGCCAGGTTGCTCCTCCCCCTTTATGTGTTGTAGTTGAGGGGGGTAATGTCTCTGGGTAATCTCTCCCACCATGGCTCTTACAATCTTTCCACCCCCTCTTCCGCTCAGTTCCCTGAGTGATGGAGGGTGAGTTTTAAGTCTGTTTCATTGTTGTTGTGACCGAAAGAGACTCTGTGCTTCTACTTTAAATTGTGTTGGAAGTTGTTGGTGTTTGTCTAGCTGACTTCATCTGGGATGACTGATTGGCTGTGGTTATAGGTCTCTTTCTTGCCCCACCACTGTCTCAAGTGTTTCACTTGGGGCCTACACAATAGGCCTGGGGTGGTTCATATCTTCCTGGGATATCAGCCATCGGCCTATGATTCATAGGTGGAATTAGAATGAACAGAGCTCTCTCACTGCCTTCTGAAAAATACAAACAGAATCACCATCAGCATAGGTTAAATGAGACACATTTCTAATTTGGCAAAATTCTATTGAGATTTGCCTCCCTGTAGTTCTCTGGTAATGGGGATTTCTTTTTGGATCCCCAGTTTTTGGTTTCTGTAGGATTTCTGCCCTGAGTCCCAATTCCAGTTACGGGTTCCTTGTCAATGATTGGATATCTTGGCCAATTTAAAAGCTGTTGAATTCCCCCCCCCTGGACTTGGTGCCTCTATTGCACAAGTGATCATTTCTTGGTCTGTTGATCTCTTCCAGAAGGAAGTGTGTTCAGATTTCTCAAGGAAAGAGTCTGCATTTTATATCAGTGGTCTCTGATTTCTCCAAATATCAATGACCAGTCTCCCCTGGCAGCTTAGGTTGTGCCTTACAGCACTGCACTTGCTACCATCTGGGTACAGGATACCATTGTGGATCTTGCATGGTCTCTTAGGATAGTTCGATGTCTTCCCATGCTTTCTTCAGCAATGGAATCTTACCTTTGGCCTAGGGTGGGTATTCAAGAGCTTTAACAGAAATCTGTCTTGTTTTGGGGACCTTATAGGTTTCTTTGATCAACAGCTGCCTCTTGATCCTTCAAGATATTTGCTGATTTGTAAGGAGCAAAGAGAAAAGTCAAGTGTCAGGGGCTTGGAGACTTTGGTAATCATGTATGTCAGGGCCTTGCTGCTTGGGAACTTCACAGATAGTGAGCATGTGTGCAAGATTGATACGACAATCATTGATATCTGTGAAAAGAGAGTCATGAAGGCAGGACCTGCCAGAGGAATTCTTCGAATGGCAACACAGATGGCACATAGTTAGTCAACCCAGTTGGGATCTTTGGAACAGCAAATGACATTTAAATCTTCTTTCCTTCAAGAAAAAAATGCTTGCTTTCCTGTGACAGCATTGCTCTTTCACAGTGCTCAGTTTCCAGGTGTGAGTTGCTCTATCCCAGGCATCTGGGCCTTCTCTTAACATGAAATGAATCCCCATGGACCTGCTAGCTGGGCCATGCTGTTAAGACTCCGCCTGCCCTTGAAAATCAAGGGAGCATATTTCCTTTTCTTCTACATTTTGCTTGCACACACTTTATATCTGCCTCTCCATATACCAATGCCTTATTTCAGTCTGCATTTCTCCTCAATAGCTTAATTATTACAAGGAACATCTGTACCTCCTGTATGTCTGCCCCCTTCTTGGTCAGCATGCTTCCCAGGAGAGGTAGATGTACCTGTCCAGTTCACTGATACTGGTAAAGGAGCTTCAAGATTTCCCAATATGAATCATTCACATTGTGTATATAGTACACCTTGGTCTTTCCCTCCTCCAGTAGAGTATGGTTAATGACACCACTTAGTGTATGAATATATTTCATAGCTGCTGGTCTATAAACACAAGGGGCCTGGAGAAACACATGAAAGGTATAGTTTATGATTCTTTTCTATTTTTGCTATATATCCTGAACCATAACTTCACATATTAAAACATCCATAGTAGTTCACAAGAGATATTGAATGACCATTCAATTTCCCATGAGTTTTTAAATCTTTCTTCACCACCATCCTTATTCCCTTCTTTCTTCTTGTTTTTGGGTGCAGACAAGCCCATTAAACCATGATAAAATTTTAATTAATTTATGTGTGTTCTAATTTCAAGCCACATTATTGCACATTCTTTTCATTGTTGACACAGTATCATATAACATATCTCAGAGGATGGTATCACACCCACAGAGAGGAATGCCTCCAATTTGACACTCACTTGTACTTTCAAGCATTTATGTCAATTAATTTGTTCAAGTAACAAATCTCTGGGATATTACCTTTGATGAAACAATGGTATTCTGAGGCTTTTGGCCTTCCCCTACATGTAACTATAAAGTGTACTGCCTTGCAGAAATTGGTGTTTGTAGAAGATGATATTGAAGGGTCAAACACTCAAATAATCAAATTGTGTCTAATCTTTGCACATCGTGACATTGGTATGTACGAAGCTCATGCTTGAAAATAATGCAGTCAAATTAGAAATAATTGCAACATGACTCTTCATGTTTAAGTCACTTCATAGTTTTGTGTTGGGCCACACTCAAGGTTATCCTCAGTCACATGTGCCTGCATGAGGTCTGTGGGCTTCAGGTTGGACATCCCTGGAAGGGGCACTGGTTGAGACCCTGAATTTGGGAAGTCAAACCTATCTGTGTCTAACCCTGAAAACAAAAAAACTGGCTATTCCAAGATGCATGTGGCTAAAGGCACCACCTCCCAAGTAGTTTTGAAGGAACTCCAAGAAGAGCACCCTTGTGAGAGCCTGGCACAAGTCACTAAAGGTGCCGAGTGTCTCATTCTTTTATGATAGCTGCTAATCTGGTCAATTAAATTCTATCCTCTAGTGCCTTTTCTAGCCTCCATTTTTTCCAATCATGGCTATTTCATTCATGTATCCATCACACTAGCAGCACTAGACAACTGTAAAAACTGGCTGCCGTCTACTGGTTGCAGTCTTTGCTGTGCACGGTTTGTCTAATGCCTTTCCTAAAGTGATGCCTAAAGAGAGACATTAAATATGCAATGCAACAAGATTCTCGTTCAATGTCAAAATGGCATCCACAGCCTCTTCTTCAGAGGGCTTTCTTCTTGAATTTCCAAAGACATATATTTTAATATTTTAATTATTTGATTGTTTATTTCTAAGAAGAGGAAGGCAGAGAGAGAGAAGAGAGAGAGAGAGAGAGAGAGAGAGAGAGAGAGAGAGAGAGAGAGAGAATGAGCATGAGCATGCCAGGACTTTGAGCCATTGTAAACTCCAGAACCATGCACCACGTTTGTGCATCTGGCTTTAAGAGGATACCAGGGAATCAAACCTGCGTCCTTAGGCTTTGTAGACAAATCCCTTAACTGCTGAGCCATCCAATAACTTTATAAACTATCTTTTCCCTCATGCTGTTATTCTTCTTCTTCTTCCTTCTTATTTTTGGTTCTAGACCAAGCCACAAAACCACTTTAAAATTTGAATTAATCTTTGTACCTCATAATTTCAGGCCACTTATTTTTTCTCAACAAAGTCAATGATCAGGTATAATATATGAAATCCAGACAACTCAGAGGATGCATCTCCCAAGGAAACTAAAACTGTACTCTTTAATGAGATAGTATCCCAGTGGACATGCTAATGACTTTAATCTCCACACGAATCTTTAACTCAAAGTTTTGTACTTTCCTCCTTTTAGTCTTGAAGTTATAGAGATGGATGGATGGAAGGGAATCACTACAGCAGTGTGTCTGGCCTTCTCAAACATGTTGTTTCCTTGTTCGTGCTGGTACCTCATTCCAGGAAGATCATTTCCATCATAGGATGGATTATAAAGTGAGAATGACCACACTTTTCTATTCTTGTCAGATGTAGTTCGTGACAGGTAAATCATATTGCCTGATCACCTGATGTCTCATAGTTCAGGACACTTTCACTTCCAGCGGTCAACAACCCAAGAAGTCATTTTTCAAGAAGTATTTGATTTCCCACAACAGATGACATTGCCTTGCTCTGGAAAGCCAGCATTATTATTACTATGTCAGTAGAATATGCCACACATCTATATAGTATTTGTTATCACCACTCATACTTGAAAATCATACTCTAGAGGATTACATTAGTCAATTGACAAAGGTTTCTGCATCATTATTTTGTGAGTATTGGGGAAAATTTTCCTCTGCTTCCAGACATGAAACAGCACATGTGAACTTGTTCTTTGGTTTAAAAATCATAATGCTTAATCATTGAAGAAACCTTCGCATACTTCCAACTATCAGATTCTAAACTTACTGAAGTGACATGTTCTTGAGATGGGGCTTATTTTTCATCATTTGAAATGCATGTATTTGGGGGTCTAGGGAAATGGCTCAGTGGATAAGAGCACTTGCCACACAAACATGTCAGCCTAGGAGAGATGAGAATGCCTGGGTATGATTTCCCAGCACACACTGAGTGTGGCCTCACATGTCTGAAACCCATCTGCAAGGGGCAGAGACTGGATAATTGCTGGGGCTTGCTGACTGAAAATGGCAGTGCTAGACTGTGAGAGAGAATATGCCCTAATGAAATGTTCAGATAAGCAATAAAGAACTGATGTTCTTCTCTGGCCTCCCGATGTTTGCACATGTGGCCAATGTATACACATGTGAATATTCTACGCCCCCATTACATCTCACACCATATCACTCATTGCAGTGGTTAAGTTTGTTGTCAACTGGGTCTTTTTCATTATCTTGGGTGGGTCTCTGAGGAGCTTTAAAGGAAGGCAGCCTCTCAGTAGGAGGCAGGATAGGATGTAAGGAAGCTCAGTAGAGATAAAAATTAATATCCCTTCCTATGTGGGCAGTGCAGGAAGGAAATTCCTGAGACTCAGGAAGCCATTAAATCTGGGAAAGGGTTGTAAGACTCAACTCTAAGGCTATGTAGAAGGGCACGAGATTTCTCTCCCTAGACCCCCTGCAGTTTGCTGTTATGCGTATGGTGTTGGTGAAGGGTATCTTTTTCAGCTTGGACCTGTGAAAGGAGGCAACCTCTTTCTTTTATGGAAATTCCCAGGATCAGTAGCTTCAATAAATCCTTTCCTCCCTTAAACTGTGCCTGGTTTGGAGACTCATCCCAGCAATGTGTGGCTGACTACAACACTCATGCTCAGCACATACTTCAGAAAGAATGAGAATAAAAAAAAAAATCATGTTCTTCACCTAGTTTTCCAGCTTAGATTTTAAATGTTTATTCAGAAGTGAGAGAGAACATAGTTACTCCTATCTCATCCTTCCTGGATCACATAGTTGCATTGATGAAATAAAACAAGTGTAACATACTGAGACTTTGAGACCAGTTCAAATTTCTTTGGAATACATAATGAAAAGGGGTAAAGAATTTACATAGCCCAAATACCAACAAATGATGGATTAATTTTCCTTATAATGTTTCCAATGTGCTTTTATGATTAGGACAGAAAATACTACATGTTTCCTATTCAGCAACTGATTACCAGGTCCCTGAGACACCTTCCTGCATTACCCAGGCTGCCCATCAGGGAGTTGATTTTTTTCTGGATTCAGCAGGGTCTATCATTTTTGTGTGATATTAGTCTATAGAATCTTCAGTAATAGGGTCTTATCTTTTGCCTAAGGTGGGTATTCAAGGGCTGTGACAAAATTTTGTCTTTTTTTTAGAAACCATGTGGGTCACTCTGCTCAACAGCTCATTGTGGGAAGTAACTACTTACTGGGTCACAGAGCCAAAAGTCAGCATCCTTTGTACCATTGGTAGGCTTCCACCCCCTCATTAGGGGCCCTATCTACCTCCAGAAGATAGGATTCTATGGAGTCAGATTATTCTTAGGTTAGGTTTGTGTACATCTCCCCCCTCTGTTGCTTCCTCCCCTGCCCCCATTTCCTTCTCTCCCCTGTGCCTTTCCCCTGAATCACTAGTCATATTTACTTACAGTTCGGTTTAACCTGATTATGGGCCACAGATAAGGGAGAATATGTGGCACTTGTCTCTCTGTTCTTGTGTGAGGTCACTAAGTATGATCTGTTCCAAATCCATCCATTTTTCTTTGAATTTCATTATATCATTTTTTCCTAATTGCTGAGTAGAATTCCATGGTGTATATGTACCACATTTTTATATCCATTCATCTAGTGATGGGCATTTATGTTGGTTCCAATTTCTAGCTACTATGAACTGAGCCACTATAAACATGGTTGTGCAGATGTCTCTGTGCTGAAACAAGGAGTCTTGAGGATATATGCCCAGTAAAGGGATATCTGGGTCAACTGGTAGTTCTAGATCCATCCTGTTCAGAAGCCTCCAAACTGCTTTCATAGTGACAAGACTGCTTTCCCACCAGCAGTGAAGGAGGGTTCTATTTTCTCCACATCCTCGCCAATATCTGTTGTTGGTAGATTTTTTGATGATTGCCAGTCTTACCGGAGTGAGGTGGAATCTCATTGTTGTTTTGATTTGAATTTCCCTTATGATTAATGATGTTGAGTATTTTCTTAAATGAGAATTTGCCATTTGTATTTCTTCCTCTGAGAATTCCCTGTTGAGCTCAGAAGCCCATTTTGTTACATGGGCTGTCACATATTAGGTCACAAATCTTGTCTAAATAAATTTAAGAAAATCGATATAACACCCTGCATCACATCAGACCACAATGCATTGAAGCTGGAAATAAATAATGGGAGAAAAAAACAGAAAATTAACCAACTGTTGGAGAATGAACAATATGTTATTAAATAATGAATGGGTAGTTCAAGAAATTAAAACAGAAAGTGAAATTTTTCTTGAGATAAATGATAATGAAAGTACAACATACCAAAACTTATGGAACACAATTAAGTCTGTCTTAAGAGGGAAATTTATAGTACTGAATGCCTATATAACAAAGACAGACAGATCTCAAATTAATAACCTAACCAACCAGCTAAAGGGACTGGAAAAATTGGAAAAAAAGAACCCTAGGAACTCAAGACAAAAAGAAATAATTCATATTAGGGCAGAGATCAATGAAATAGAAACAAAAAAAAATTAAAAATTGATGAAACAAAGAGCTGGTTCTTTGAAAAGATAAACAAAGTTGACAAACCCCTAGCCAACCTAACCAAACAGAAAAAGAAAGAGAGGGCCCTAATCAATAAAATTAGAACTGAATATGGTGAGATCACAACAGACACCAATGAAATTGGAAGAATCATTAGGTCTTACTTCTGATACCTATTCTCCACAAAGCTGGGGAACCTGGAAGAAATGGATGAATTCCTGGACAGTTATCATTTACCAAAGCTAAATCAGGAGCAAATAAATCTCCTAAATAAACCTATCACACCCACTGAAATTGAAAACATAATTAAAAATCTCCCCAGAAGTAAAAGTCCAGGTCCTGATGGATTCTCAGCTAAATTCTACCAACATTCATCATAGAATTGAAACCACTCCTTCTGAAGCTCTTTAATGACATTGGAGAACATGGATTTCTTCCAAACACCTTCTATGATGCTTGCATCACTCTAATACCAAACCCGGACAAAGATAAATCCAGAAAATAAAATTATAAGCCTATATCCCTAATGATATTAGATGTAAAAATTCTGAATAAAATCCTTGCAAACTGAATCCAACAACACATCCAAAGTATTATCCACCTTGATCAGGTAGGCTTCATCCCAGGAATGAAGGGTTGGATCAACATTCAGAAGTCAATCAACATAATCCACCACATTAAGAAACTCAGCCACAAAAACCACATGGTTATTTCAATAGATACAGAGAAAGCCTTCGACAAAATTCATCACCACTTCATGATCAAAACACTTCAGAGACTTGGAATAGAAGGCCTATACCTAAACATAATAAAGGCCATATATAAATCCCTAAAGCCCAAATCATACTCAGTGGGGAAAGACTCAAGGAGTTCCCACTAAATTCTGGAACAAGACAAGGGTGTCCACTTTCTCTGGTGGTCTTCAACATATTCCTTGAAGTCCTAGCAAATGCAATAAGACAGGAAAAAACATGAAAGTGATACAAATTCAAAAGGAAGAAGTGAAACTATCCCTTTTTGCAGAAGACATGATCTTATATGTAACAGACCCAAAAAAGAGTGTCATTAAACTACTGAAGTTGATCAACTCCTTTAGCAAAGTGGCAGGATACAAAATTAACACACAAAAATCAGTAGCCTTCCTGTATGCAAATGATATGCACACAGAAAAAGAAATCAGTGAAAAAGTCCCATTTTCAATAGTCCCCCCAAAAAATCAAATACCTTGGAGTAACACTAACCAAGGATGTGAAAGACTTGTATGATGAAAACATAAAAACACCGAAGAAGGAAATTGAAGATGACACAAAAAGATGGAAAGATCTTCCATGCTCCTGGATAGGTAGAATTAATATCATGAAAATGGCAATACTCCCAAAAGCAATATACATATTCTATTCAATGTCATGCCAATAAAAATACCAGCATCATTCTTTGTAGACATAGAGAAAATAAATTTGAAATTTATTTGGAAAGGCAAAATGCCTTGGATATCCAAAGCCATTCTTAGTAAAAGAGTCTCATCTGGAGGTATCACCATTCTCAGTCTAAAGATATATTACAAAGCCATTGTAACAAAAACAGCATGGTAATGGCATAAGAATAGACCGATAGACCAATGGAACAGAACTGAAGACCCTGCCCTAAGCTCAAGCAACTATAGCTACTTGCTATTTGATAAAGATGCCAACAATGTCCAATGGAGTAAAGATAGCATCTTCAACAAATGGTGGTGGACAAATTGGATAAACACTTGTAAAAAGATGAAAATAGACCCAGTCCTCTCACCTGCACAAACATCACCTCCAAATGGATCAAAGACCTCAACACAAGACCTGAAACTGGAAATCCTGGAGGAAAAAATAGGGGGAATTCTCTATGAAATAGGAGTAGGGAAAAACTTCCTGGATCAAACTCAAGTAAACTAGGAAGTACAGCAATCACTCAACCAATGGGATCTCATCAAGCTAAAAAGCTTCTGTACAGACAAACTTACCATACTCAAAGACAATAGACCATCATCAGGTTGGGAGTTAATATTTGCAAGCTGTAACACAGATAGAGGTCTAATATCTAGAACTTATAAAGAGCTCAATAAATTAAATAATAAAACACCAACTAGATTATTTAAAGTGAGTTTTTAAAAATTTTGAGAATTGGTAATATTGTATTAAAAAATTCCTTAAAAAAAGGTAGTGGGGTAGTGTTAAAAACATGAAATTAGACCCATGTAAAATACAGTAACATAACAGCATATATTTCTGTGATCACTGGTCTGTAGTGTCAGTTTATCCAGACATAGAAATGCTTCACAAGATAGTGAAGCAAAGAACAGCTCTAAAGAGCATCGAGAGCTCCCTATGGGCAAGCTGCCAAGGTGAAGGAGGGCAATGTGGGGAAGTCAGTCCCCAAGATGGCGGGCCTCTCTTTGTTCTGAGTGAAGCTGTTTATGCTGCTATGACCTGCTGCCCTCATGCACCAGCGCTTTTACCCTCTTTTGCTCAGTAGCAGTGATTCTCCAGGGAGTTCCCAAGCTTTCAGCCTTGGGCTGGGACTGCTTAAACATCGTGATTCCTGGATGCATGTAGATGGTATTGTTGGAATAACCAGATCTTCAAGCATCTAAGTCAATCCAAAACAAAAAATGTTCATTTATAATATATCTGTGCCGTACACATATAAATCTCAAATATTCTGTTCCTCTAAATACACCTGCCTAATGTTACTAAATTTATGACATGTTTAATAATTTAGTAAAATGGATATGCTAATATCAATGTGGAAAATACAATTGGAACTTACCTCCCTAACTATACAATTATTTGATATGGATTGGGGAATTTGCAGTGGAAGGTAAAATAATAATTCTTAAAGGTAATCTACAAGAACTTTTTTATGTTTTAAACTTGGCAGAATACCTCAGTACTAAAGTGACCATTTACCAATATACCTCTGCTAAAAAATAAAATCACATTTAATGACAAATGACAATAGAAAAGCAATTGTGGGTTTTTTTTTTTTTTTTTATTGAACTCGGGAACAAAGACTTAAAGGCAGGTATACAAATAAATCTTCATTTGCAACCCAGAATTTCTCAGTAAGAAATTTGATCCATGTAAGAAAGACTATGATTCTGAAGAAACTTCATAATGATGATGGTTCTAATAAAGTTGGTTCTAGGAAAAATAGTCAGGCTCAGTGGAGTGTGGTTGAGTCTGGTACAGGAAATAAAAACAAGAAAACAAGACAATACAGAACGAAACTAAGATGTGGTAATTGAAACTCTCATATATTTCTGGTGGGTCTACTTCCACTTTGGGATACCCTTTGGTTGGATAAATACAGACAGAAATTATGTATATAACCTCTGACCTAAGAGTCACACTTCTCTTTATTTGCATAAGAGAAATGAATACACCTGAGTCTACAAAGACTTGTATGTTTATAACAGAATTTATAATCTCTGTAACCTGGATCCACTAATTACACAACAAATTAAATTATGACTATATACAAAGACTACATAACTATGAAAATGAGTGGGATATTACTGTGCAATCACATACAGGAATCTCTCTCTGTCTCTGTCTCTCTCTGTCTCTCTCTCTGTCCCTGTCTCTCTCTCTCTCTCTCTCTCTCTCTCTCTCTATATATATATATATATATATATATATATATATATATATATATATATATATATATACTTAATCCCACTAGTGAAAGACAAAAGCTTATTTTATTTATAAAGACCAATAACATTCAAAATTAATTTATGAGACTGGAAATCAGAATAATGCTTACCTATGCTAAAACAACTTTTGTTAGTGTGGCTAGAATGAGGCCTCTGGAGCCAGGCTTTGCATAATTTATCAAATTGCCCAGTTATGAGTTACATACTTTCCTTCATCTGTGTCACCTTTCTATGAAAATGTCTTAAACTAATATAAAATGTATTTAAGGCTAAAATTATAATAATTAAAATCAATACCAGGTTAATAAATGATACTGTGATACAGTATATACTTAATTGATTAAATACCTGAATGAAGAATTATTAATCAGAACAATCTCATTCTGTGACCTTGATCTGCCTGTTCTTTGGGGGACATGATTACAATATTTTTCCTGCCATTCCCTCCTTCTTATTCCATTCCCATTTATATGTAAAGGTGCATTTATATGTAAAGATCCATAAGTTATTCTTGGTATGATCTTCTAATGCTATAGTATTGAAACGTTTTCACTCATTTTTTTATATCCAATGTGAGTTCTGGATTCAGTTTGCAAAGATCTTGATATTTCATTTGTGTTCAAATTGACAAAAATTTCTACTAGTTTGAATTATGGAGTTAGAATACCCACTGAATTTATTAACATAAGTTTCTTCTTCAGCTTGAAGAAGAAAGTGAGCTTTGTAAACAATCAAGCAATATGTTAGAATCTGAATAAGAAATATCCTCAATCTGTTCATGTGTTTGTTTGAACACTCGGTTCCCTAGTGGTGGTGCTGATGTGTGGTGTACCTTTGAGTCTGATGCAGAGCCAATTGGGCTTTAGGGTTATAGGTTGGTTCAGCTTCTTGCCAGAACCCCTTGTTTCCAGTTCCCACAAGATGTAAGGAATACCAGTCACCTGCTCTTACCAAGATGAACTCTGAAATGCCTCTTCCACCATGATGAGCACAACTATATTCTTTTCCCCTTAAGTCATCCATGTCTGGAATTTTTGCCACAACAATAAAAAGCTAACTAATATAACTATATCAATTTGATCATAGTTCATTAAGTGTAGGTTTCATTGATAACTTTACTTTCAAATGGAATCAAGTAGCTAAACCACTTCATTCAGCTACCCTAATGATTAGGGTACAACATACAAGCTGTATCTTATACTATAAAATAAAATAAATAGAACACATTTTTCCTTAATTCCATGTAGATAGGACTAGGAAAGCCCAAATTACTGCTCAGAGCCTCATTTCTAGTATGCAGCTTTCCAGTTTTACACCTGTATTATTTAGATAAACAGAGTTAAAATAAACAGCAAAGAAACAGAAACGTCTTTCCTGTCACAAGCGCTTACCACAGGTAAAATAAAAATGATCAACATCATGTTGTGCTTAAGAAGATTTCTAGGCCAAAAATTATACAGCTCTGCTGAGCCTCTATATTTCTATAGCACTTCTATAAGTGGATATGTGGTGGTTACTTTCTGGCCATTTTCCTGCCTCTTCAAGACCTGCTGTTTGAGCATCATAATAGCAGCAAGTCAGAATAGAGGGAGAAGACTAAATTCAACCCAGGAGAAAGGATCTAGGGAGTGTTGGACAATGGGGATGTGTGATTCAGACAGAAGGGAAAACGACTGTTGTGCTGTTTTGTGTATTGTAAGTGTTCAACTCCAGCACACAGAGCTGAATTTTCTTCCGTTTGAATGTCATTGTGTAAGGCCCAATAAGTCTGTCATTGTGTACAGTAATTTGGTCAGGAAGGATCCAAGCTTTTCATATTTCAGAGAGAGAGAAATAAAATACTCAAATGGCAAATCACATCCAAGTAAATATTATGAGAAATACAATATGACCAGGCACAACACAATATGATAAACCATACACTCCTTAGAATGAAAATATTCTGATTTTCAATCCTCTCTTTCTAACAACTTACTGTCTGGTTCTTTAACTAAAGTTCAGATGTCCCCTTAAGGGAGTCAGTGTTAGCCGCTCCAATTGGAATTCCATCCAGTGATGTAGTCAACCTTCACACATTGAGTAAGGTCTTAGGATCACGGTGCTGGATACATAATGTTATCAGCTGCGTTGGAGCCATTAGCCTTTGGGACCTGTTGGCTCTTCACCACCATGGATCACGGTGCTCCTCGTGACCCTACCTGCCCCACAACTCATCACCATAAATTCAACTTATCCCCATATTTTCCTGTGTAAGCGTATTCAAATAGAAATATCAGCTGAATAATTGACCTCTAAAATCCAAATATAACTCTGGTTCACATATATATTATCACACCCTTCATTTCTCCTTAAATCTATTGGTGATCATTTCAGAAGGAGTCTCTTCCTAAATCCCAGACTATGAGAGTTTTTGAATATTATTTGAGAGCTAGAAAATGTGTGTCAATTTCTAAAATTAAAAGAATGAATTTAAATATGCCTTTGTGAAAGCCATCTTCTGACGATATTCAGATAGCTAAGCACTGGCAGAGTGCATTCTTTGTCCTGGGGGTCACCTACAAAGAAGAAGGAGCTTATAATTCATGGAGACAATGTCCTTGACTCTCCTACAATAATGAGAAGAGAAGAGCTATCCAGGTAGCAGACACTAGCAGGTGATTTCCTGACATGAGAGAAATTTCCACAAGATCCTCAAAATAAGAAAGAAACAATTTGACTATGGTCTTATAGATTTCTATGAATGAGCCTACATAACCATAAAGCAAGGGAAGAAGTGTTGACCTCTTCTGTTTCCTATAGTTCTTGGTTTGATAGTAACATGTCTCCCTTGTTTATTGCTGTGACAGAATACCTGCCCTCCTCCACTGCCAAAAAAAAAAAAAACTGAGAAGAGAAGGGATTTATTTGGGCTGAGCGCTTTCCCTCCATGATCATTCGATCATTAGTTCCCATGGCTTCTGGGTCTGTGTGTGGTGTGTCAGAACATTAAAGCTGAGAGCATTTGCCAAAAGTGATTCAGCTCATGATGGCCAGGATGAAGAACTGAGGAGGTAGAGGCAGAGACAAAAGGCACCTTTGTGTTTTGTTTTGTTTTGTTCATGAGACAGGGACTCAAATATGCAGTAGCCCATGCTGGCTCAAACTTACTGTTTCTTGCGGATGAACTTGAACTTCTGATCCTCCAGGCTCCACCTTTTGAGAAATGAGGTTACAGGTGTGTACCACCACACTCAGCTTTTGTAGTGCTTGCAATCAAACCTAGAATGCACTCCGCTAACTGAGCTAAAGCCCCAGCACAAGATATACATTTCAAGGGCATGCTACCTGTAAATTTTCTCTTTCTGTGAGAAATTATTATTATTTCTTAATAATCAATTAGTCTATGAATTATCAATCAATAGATTCATTAATAGAATTAGTATATTCATGTTCTAACAGCCTCAAGAAAGCTGAGGTCTTCTATGTTCACAACAGTCTTTGTGGGAACACAATGCATCCAACAGTCAATGCTATTAAGTCTCTCTCTCTCTCTCTCTCTCTCTCTCTCTCTCTCTCTCTCTCTCTCTCTCTCTCTCTCTGTGTGTGTGTGTGTGTGTGTGTGTGTGTGTGTTTCAGTATGTGTGTGATGAGGTGCATGTGTGAAGGTCATAGGCCAAGTTTAGGATTCTGTCCCTCACTTTCTGCCTTCTTTGAGACAAGGTATTTCTTCTTGTTTGTCCCTACAAACACCAGACTAGCTGGATCGAGAACTATGGAATTTTCCTGATTTGACTTCCCACTGCTGTAGGTGAATTGCCATTACTCACCGGTGCACCACTCCATTCAGCTTTACTGGGGTTCTGGGGATCTGAGATCTCGTCCTTTTTGCTCGTGTAACAAGATATTTTAACCACTGAGCCATGTCCTCAGCCTGCAGCTGGTGCTATTTTTTATTGTTCTTCCAATGGTGCAGGGAGGCACTGTGCTTGGGAGGAAAGAGCATCAGATGCAGAAATTGGAAATCTTTTGAGAGTTCTTGCACTTATTATGATCTAAACTTAAACTTTGTTTATTTTCACCTGAAGGAAATTTATCTACAAAACAGGAGAGAGATAATTTGTTCTCATTTTAATCTTGTTTTTATGATGAACAGATAAGATAAAATAAATTATGTGCAAATATATTTAAGGTGTAAGATTCGTGTCTAAAATATATTCTTATGCCTATTATCTATTATCTTGTAACAAAGAGGGGAATTATGAACCAAATAGTGCAAGTTGTATAAACAGACTAAGTTTTCTGTATAACACAAATAGTAGGAAGAAAATGTCAACATCATTGGTGAAAAGAATCCATTCTAGATGAATTATGTCAAATGGGTATTGGGGGGATATAAAAAATAAGAGTTATCACGAGCAATTTGCAGAAACAATTACCTCGTAACCTTGACAACATCAAGTTAAGAAACTCCTGAGAGCTAAGGGGAGTAAGAAGGTAGAAAAGAACCCTGTTCAGGAGGAAGACTTGTCAACTTTCCTGGTTTGGGATATCTTCTTCCCTTCTGGCTGCCCTTCCTGGAAGTGACTCCATCACTTTGGAATCCATTCTGAGTTGGTCACATGGCAGCCATGGGCTTTCTCAAGGAGTGGGTAGAGAGAGGACCTAGCCCACTGGGCTTCTAAGGTATAGCTGGAGAGAAAAGGTAAAGAACGGAATAGTAGAGAAAGCTTGTCTATTCTCTACTGATAGCAGTTCGTGAAAACTATGGAAGGAACATTAAAACCTATTAAAAAACACAATATCTCAATATTCCAATTCTAAGGGCTGAAACCAAAGTCACAGCAATTGTTCTCCATTGGTTTCCAAATGCTCTTACGTTGTGTTGGGTGTTGTGCACTTCAATCTCTTTTGAACAGTTTAAACACTAACTTTTAAAATAATTTTTGATCTTTTATTTTTCTTTTTGTTGTTGAATGATGGTGGATGGAAATAAAAATAGAAGAATTCTAAGAAAAAAAAATGTGTTTTGTTGCACCAATTCTAATTATCATGTAAACTATCCCAGGGAGTGGGATGATGGCTTAGTGGGTAAATCACTTGCCCTGCAACCATGAGGACCCAGGCGTTTGAATCCCCAGAGCCCATGTAAATGTTGGCACCTTTGCATATGCCTGTGATCCAAGCACTGGGGAAGCTGAGAAAATAGAAACTCCAGGTCTTGTGGTCAAGGTAGTCTAGCTAATTTAATGAGTTCTAGGTACAGTGTGAGACCTTGTCTCACGAAAATCAGGTGTAGAACAACAATAGTAGATTCCTGAAATGGATTTCTGGTACACACACACACACACAAACACACACACACACACACACACACACACACACACACACATTCTCTCTCTCTCTCTCATACTCAGGAGGATTACCTGAAGATATTATCTGCAATGCTGATTAAGTAAAAGACCATATGTGACAACATATTCAGGATGAATTACTAAGTAATATTTGGTATAGCAGGGATTAAGTACTTATGTGTATGTGTGTGGAAGGAGTGTTCATGTGATGAAGTAATTTTAATACAATAATTTCTTATGAACCCATATCAAAATGGATGAAAAAATATTTATATGAATATCAGAGAACAAACTAAAAAATACCCAAATATAGCAAAATTAAAGAAAATTCCTTTCTGAGGAAGTAGTTGCTTTCTTCAAATTGTAATCCTTTTTCCAGTGAAAAATAGCATCCAGATATTTCACTTGGAAGTTGTTAGTGCCATTTTGCTAATATTTGAGGATTTGGAAAAAAAAAAAAAAACACGAGTTCTCTCTACTTCAGTTTCTTATTTTCAAATCTGTTAAGGCTTCTTTTCAAAAAGTACATTTATTTCCTCAAGTATTATGCTATCTAGCAAAGTTACTGGGTTTTTTTGTGTGTATATATTTTTTTCCTTTGGTTCTTGTTTATTCTTGTTTGTTTACAATGATGCCAGAAATTTGTAAGGTTGTGAAAAGCTATTTTATAATATGAAACATTAATGAATAAATCAAGGAAAGACTTCATTCATCTCACTTATAATCTGGTTCACTGAGAAAAAGCCTTTAATTTTAAATGCAGTTATTTTTTCATATAATTCATATTGTCATGTGAGAAGAGATTATCTGCTATTAGTGTTTATAGGAATACTCATTAATCATGTGATTCTCCCCAAACCCTTGGAATAAAGAATATTTTTACTGTGTTATGAGAACTTTCTGTGGAGTAGAAAGTAATTGCATTGTCTGCTTAGGAAGATAAATAAGAATAATTGATGACATGTAACCAGTTTAAAGACTAATACAGAAGCAAAATGTTGATTTGAAAAGAATCAGAAATTGGAATGTTCATACACAAAGAAACCATTCAATTAAACTTTCAATCTTCATTTTTTAAGTAAATAACTATTATATAAAAGAAGTAAAAGAGTAGGTAATAGCGAGCGAACTACTTGTAGAGAGACAGATTTGCTCTAGTTTGAGGGGTAAGATAACAGGCTGTCTGGGAACTCTCTAAATAGACTAGGGTGGCCTCAAACTCAAAGTGCCGAGATTACAAGTGTGAACTCCCATGACCAGCATAGAATAATGTTTAATTCACTATGAAATTTGTGGTAGGAAAATTATATTTCTGTATTTCAAAGAATTGGAAATACAGCCTGAGAGGACAATTGCTTAAATTGTTCTTTTAACTTCTACTTTGATTGTCCAGTGTTTTTCTGTGATTTCTTTTCACCTGATGTGCTTACTATCATAAACAGACAAATATGGTCAAAATAAAGGGAAGAACAATGAATTGATTTTTCTTTTAATATATTATTGGTTCAAAATTTGCTTGAAAAATTAACTTTAAAAATTTGTCTATAAACTGGCATTTTTCCACATATATTATCAGAACATATTTCAATTTTTCAAAAATGTTTGATTATTTGTTAACGTATCCAAGAGCTTAGCAGAAGTTTCTGTGTGTCTTACTTCCATCTGCTCTTGTTCCTCGCATGTCTGGCAAGATTTTTTTTTACATATTAGAATGATCTACCAGCAAATTGTTAATTCTTTACTACTACTGAAGTTTTGATAATCTGGCTTGAAAATAAGATGTTTTATTCCACATATTACAAACACAATTTAGTTTGACTTTAGGCATGTCTAGAACTTTAGAAAATGACTTCATTTGTTCTTAAAAATATTTTCAGCACATTTCTCCTTTTGTAGAAATCAAATCTACACATATTTTCCATGTTAATTTACTAGGTCAGCTGCTCTGGCTAGAAGCCAGACGGATCAACTGTTTTTCCTGCTAAGTCATTAATCTGCTCTTATAACTTCTTGTTTTGTGAAATGTTAAACACATCTCCATAAATGTATTCTGTTTCCCCATCAGAACTGTAGGTTAGCATCATTAAAGGGGGACAAAAGCAGCCCAACTCCAGCCTGACCCTGGGTCAAGTATAGTAGCTCATTTACTGGAATGCGTTCCACGAAGCAGTTTGCTTCTTTTTCCCTGCAGAGACTGGAAGATCATTATCCAAACAAAACTTTAAAAAAGCACTATGGGAAGGAAAATATGGTACCATTCAAATTAAAAAATAAATATTTTACTTCACCTATTTAGGAAGGAATGGCAACTTTGAATTCCAAAGAGAAATAGTAAAAAATTGAAAAAAATAGAAGAATTTCTTATTTTCCACAGTTTTGAAATTGGCTCTTAAATTTCTTAAAATAATGTCCATCCAGACTCCAAAGCTATACCATGCTGGTCTTGCCAAGGATGTTCAGTTTAAGCAGCCTTCCAGCTAGCTTCTGGTATTTCACTAGTCTTGTATAATATGTGGGTTTGTATGTGTGTGTATATGAACTGTGACATAATTTCTTTAAAACTTTATCTTTTGCATTTACCTCTTAATGCCTCATCTGTAGAGGCAATAGTTTTAGATGCAATAGTTTTGATAATATTTTAATTTCCTGTTGGTCATTATTGGATATCATATAAGTGAGAATATGTTAGTATGAGTGATCCATGACATTGGATCATAATGAATAAGAAATGAGTTGGTCAAATATCACTGTTTTCCATTTTCTTCTAGTCACTGAGTAGTGGCTCAGCCACAGAAGAGAATTACTGGGACTTCCAACTGTCATGAGCTCACCAGGGAGGGGAATGACCTCCTTTATCAAAGAATGATGACTGGTGTGAAAATGCCCAGGTACTGTGCAGATAACCCCGTGTGCTGTGAGTTCATGAGAGCAATGGTCTTCTTGGTTCCAAAGACAGAGTTCTGAGTTCTAATGTTTTCTTAGCCAAAATTGTTCCTGACATACTACTTTTATACATTTTTTCTTTTTTTTAAGTTCTTTTTTTTTCTTTATTGTTCATAATGAGTTACATTGTTTAGTGGGCCAACCATGAGTTGTTATCCCCAATTCCCTGTTGCCCCCCTTCCCCATCCCCAGTCAGCTGGATATCCTCCTCCGTGGGCCTTCTGTATCAGTCTTTGTGGTAGGGGACCATGGATAGCCCAGTCTTCAGCCAGGCTCTCATGACCCAAGTGTGTTGTTAATGAGGGTTGCCAAGTCTCTGATATTCTCCCCCCACCATGGCTCTCACAATCTTTCCACCAGGGCTGTGGGTCCCTTGTTCATCCAATCATTCTCTGTGGGGCTCCATATGGAACCTCCACCTTGTAACTGTGGTGGCTCATCTCATGCCAGGATCTCAGTTTTCTGCCTGCGGTTGGTTGGTAGGGTTATATGGGCCACAGCGCCCTCGCTGTATCCTGAAAAATACAAACACAATCTCCATCGGAGAATGAGGTCAGTGTCAGTTAACAAATATACAACAATCTGGATTACTTAGCTTCTATTTTTAAAAGCCTCCCGGGCAGTCACTCGCATAGTGCATCTTTTCTTGGTAGCCCAAGAGTAAGAAAACATTTTTTTCAATTAGATTTTCATGCATATATTTAAGACTGGAATATCTTAAAGTGAAAATATTTTAAGAGTATTATTTTAGATAGTGATCAGTTATAGATACTGAGTTACAATATTAGACAGGTATTTGTTATATTCAAGTGAAAATTCAGAAATCAGGTTACACCTTAATTACTTAGTGTTTGAAAATAGTGTATTTTAAATAAAAACAACAGCTTTCCATCAGATTAGTGTTGGGTCTCTCAGCATGAACAACCAAGGATGCCCTTGTCTCTCACAGAAAATCCAAGTATTTAAAATTTAATAAGCACAAGGGCCAGGTGTCTCTTTGGTTGACGCTGAATTCCTCAAATTATAGCAATATTTTGACAGTGTTCCTTAACTTCATGACTTCAGTAGGGGCTTACAGAAACCTTTCTTGTAATCAAGACTTAAAGACTTAAATACACAATTTTGTTGGGAATAATGGGAACTCATTCTTCAAAACAAATTTATTAGCACACCAGTATATATTTTCATATTTGAAGCCTGGTTTACTTAAGATGAACTCTGTTTTAAGGCTTTAAATAAGAGCACAGCAGAGACTTGTTGAAAAAGCTTACTGTAAAGTATATTTAAAGGAATTTGATCTGTTTGATAGACAGAGTTAAGATTCTTGATTTTTCTTTAGTAAACGCATCTGCATTTCTTTGCCTCTGTCCTTTTCATGCTCTTTTCAATTTTTAAAAACATATTTCATTTATTTATTAGAGAGAGAAAGGAGAGAGAGAGAGAGAGAGAGAGAGAGAGAGAGAGAGAGAGAGAGAGAGAGAGAGAGAGAGAGAAAGGGCATGCCAGGGCCTTCAGCCACTGTAAACAAACTCCAGACATGCTCCCTCTAGTATATCTGGCTTTACATGGGCGCACTGGGGAATTGATCTTAGGTCCTTCTGCATTGCAGGCAAACGCTTTCACCACTAAGCCATCTCTTCAGCCCTCCTGCTCTTTTTATTTGATAGGAAGAAATGAAGAAAGATTTGTTTCAAATTTTTAACAAGTGGAAATAAGAGGTAAGCTTAAAGAGGGTAAAATCTCACCAGCAAAATTGTTTATCAGATCACATTTTCCATATGGATGTTCAGTTGATTGATATTTTGACAAAAGCTTAAATTTACTGTGAGCTTTAAACAGTTGAAATATGGACTCTATGTCCAACCATAGATAAAGTTTTATCCACCAAGCTTGCTATTTTACACTGCTGTTATTCCTCATTGTGTAAATAACTCCATCTTCCTTTTCTGGAAATCAGCTAAACTTCCTTTACACAGTACACTCAAGTTGAGTGATAACCAATGTGAATTTTATATGAAATTCAACCAAGCGAAAGTGTGAAATGTTTTGGTACATTGATACAAATAACTACATTTTTTTGTTGGATGAACTCTTTTTTTTTTTTTCTATCTCTTTTACTGAGTGGTTATCTTAGCTGGTTTGTACCATCTTTTATCTTTGTTTATTTTTGTTGTTGTTGTTTATTGGCTAAACAAGTAAACCTACAATGGATTTGCTATTTTGTTTGGGCTTTTTAGAATCAAAATGGTTAATTAAGATCATACAAAAAAAAGATCATACAAAGTTTACTGAAAATTTGTTTTTCAAATTATTTAATTAGCATTATACAGAAATACCCATAGGGCAGTGTTAATTAAGATGAATTATAGGGCCGGAAATATTGCTCAGTGGTTAAAGGTATTTTTTGCAATGCTTCATGGCCTGGGTTAAATTCCCCAATACACATGTAAAACTGTGTAACAATGCACAAAGTGGCACATGTGTCTGGAGTTTATGTGTAATGGCAGGAGTCCCTGACATACCCATATGCTCTCTCTATCTCTTTCTCTCTCTCATAAATAAAAAGAAAAAATAAATTATGTGTAGAGAGAACAAATGTATATGACAAAGAATTATGGAGTACATTATTACTTCAATAGTCATAGTCCTCTGAAATTAATATTTAAATTTGGTGGCCAGTTTAATGGTGAGATAATTACCTTTGCATTTCTGGGACAAAACACATGATTCCCACCAGCTGGTGGGATAAAAAGTTTATTTAGCTTACTGTCCCCTGATGCCGCTGTCTAGTCTTACACATGTAGCCTTTGGAAATCTATGCCAAAATAGAGCATTTCATGAATTTCCTAGTCTGAGATATTCTGTCATAATAGCCAAAAATGGTCTAAGACAAAGTACATAATATATCCTGGCTTTAGATAAGTAGTTATGCATTTCATTGGCCTTGAGAAAATCTAGGAATAGAACAAAATGAAACAAAAAATATTGAAAACTATAAAGAGTTTTGGGTTATGAGAATGTCGGCTTGCTTAACCAGGCCTCTGGATTGTCTTTAAATAAATATTAACATTAAATTATTTTACTATTAACATCCAACTCTAAATTTAAAAAATGAAATGGTATTAACAATCATGAAAATTAGTATGTATTCTGCATTAGTCATGGTTCTCTAGAGGAACAGACCTGATACAATGAATAGGGGTTATGTAAGGGATTTATTAGGTTAGCTTAATGCATAGCTGTCTTCAGGCTAAAGAGACAGAGAACCTGGTATCTGCTCAGTGCCTGAGCATGAAGTCTTAGTCCTAGGTGACTCCTGAGGAGCTGCTGGGCTTCAGGCCATGAGAAAGGCTGAGAGAGCTTCATTATGATGTTTGCTCTGGAGAGCAACGATGGAGCAGATGCAAGTAACCAGCAAGGATCACGGGCAAATGGGCACACAAATCCTCTGTGTGCTCTTGGGGCTCATAATATATATTCCACCAGGGGAACCACTTTCCATTTCAGGGTGAGGGTGTTAAGGAGAAAGACCCCACACAATGTTGCCAAGCTCTGCCTTAATCCCTCCCTAGTCCCAGCTTTGCCTTGCCTCCTACAGAATAAAAATCGGTATTATTGCTTGATTTTTTTTTTCTTAAACATGTATGTACTTCTTTCTGGTGCTTTTTTTTTTCTGATTTCCCACCACAGTACCCTAACAGTAGTTAGGGTTATTTCTTCAGAGGGGGGATTGTGACAGTTTAGGCAGCTCCACAGACCACCCCTCCCCTTGAGTGGGAGGTGTCTCTAGCCAGAGCCCAAAACCTAGATGCAATCAGACCAATCAGCTGTCTCTCTGGGGAAGTTTTAAAAGCTTCCCTAAAACAAAGGCCAGACTTCTTTTTCCACATGGCATCCTAGAAGGAGGACTTTCATTTTTCAGATAAGGCACCTCACCCCAGCCCTTGGGATTCTTTTCTACATAAACCTTTCCCTCTCATGATGGGAGCCCTCAGATATCTTTTTTTTATTTTTTTTCTGCTTGTTTGTCTGAACAGCACAGATTTTTATTAAAATTTCTCCCTACATGTCCTCCCCACACTGGTGGCTGGAGAACTCTGTAACTCCCTATGTTCCCTTAAATAAAGTCTTCTATTATACCTTAATATTTTATTATCTATGATTTTAATTCTTTAACTTTGTAGACAAGAATTCGGGTATTCCTTAAATTTTGAGATGCATTGGAATTTTTGCTGGGCATTGTCGAAACTCTCATCCTCAACTCAGTCCTTATAAGGGGAATGTATTCCTGCCTCCATTAGTCTTTCATGGAAAAGTCCTCACAGTCTCATTGAAAAAATATACCTCTTACTTGACTCCTAATTTGACTAAATTGACAAAGGAATTTCACCATCCCTTTTATATTTAGCAGTTAAACACCAAAATTAAAAAAAAAGCACTGATAGAAATGTTTTTCAAGTTTCATAAATTACAAAAATAAATATTAATCATGAGATACAAAGACAAATACTCAGATCTTTGAAGTTTCTGGGTCAGACCTCTCACCAACATTTCTACAGGAATTACATCTTTATTTGGCTCAATATTTACAAAGCTCTTTGTTCCTTTCTTCCTTTCATGGTTTCTTGCAGAACAAGCATTAGGATGGATAGATAATGTTGGGATCATATTTATTGTGCTCTAATATTGCGTTTGCTTGGAAATATAAGGCTTATGTCTAGAGGCCAACTGAATCTTGACTCAGTCCTGTTAGTAACTATAAGTTGGCTGGTTGGTTGAATGGAAGCATAGTAAGTCACCCATGGACATGTGAATGATAGTTGAACAGTTGAGTTATGGGACTTGAACTGCAGATGTGGATGTTTGCTGATGTTTGCTGAGTTTGCCTTGGCCCAGTCTTTCCTTGTTATGCCTCATAACAGTTGGATATATTTACTCTGTGCCATTATATATAACTTGTTTGAATTTACAGAACTTGAAGTTAAGGGGCCTTGCCTTATGTTGGGAGGAGATTATATATTTCCAATTGTGTCTTAATTTGGAGATTAGATATGATATAAGGAAATATGGTTTGATGTCAAGTTGACAAGGAGTGGACTTGAGTTCGTTAGGTTTTGTTGTCAACTTGATCTTTTTAATTATCTTGGGTGGGTCTCTGAGGATGTTTATAGGAAGGCAGCCTCTGAGCAAAGGGAAGAATGTAAACAAGTTCAAAGGAGCTAAAAATAAACATCCTTTCCTGTGTGGGCAGTGTAGGAAGGAAATTCCGGAGACTCAGGAAGCTATTGAGTAAGGGAAAGGGTTGCAAGACCCCACCCTAAGCCTATATAAAGGGGAAGAAATTCTCTCCTTGTCCTCCTGCCTGTTTGCTGTTGTGCGTATGGAGTTGGTGATGGGTTTTTCTTTCTCTGCTTGGACCTGTGAAAGAGAGCCAGCCTCTTTCGCTATTATGGAACTTCCCCTCAATCTGTATTTTCAATAAATACTTTCCTCCCCAAATTGTGCCTGGTTTGAAGATTCATCCCAGCAGCATGTGGCTGACTATGACACCATTTAAACTTGAAACGATAACAAGTGACTAGGTTATCAGTGAATATATTTGCTACACCATAGCTTTTATCACTATTTTAAAATATACTTATTTTAGATTTAACAACATAGTTTCTTCATTAACTGATATATAGATTGTATTAACAGATATCTATCTATCTATCTATCTATCTATCTATCTATCTATCTATCTATGTTTCTGTGTGCCAGCTGAAGGATTTATCTTACACTGTTTAACAATGGCATGTTTTAGCTGGTGCAACCTAGGCCCAGTTTGTTGTTCTTTGTAGGTAGCTGATCTTTGAATGGCTTATGTTGTAACCATTAACATTGTGAATGTTGCATGTGTAGTCATTGCCTCTAGGAGTTTCCTTCTTTCTCTTTGCAAAACTTTGTCTTGTTTTGTTTATGTTTACAATGATTAAGTAGAGAACTGTCCTGTGACTAAAATTTAGAGTGTGTAACACAGTATCATTGGGTCTACAACTTCTCCAGAGCTTATACATACCTTACTGATTATACTTTGAAGCAAGTTAAATTCTACTCATTGCTTGCTTCCTAAACATTTGAATTTTGTTTTAAGTATTTCTTTTATATTATTTTATAATTTTTCCTTTTTGATGTCTGTATAATTTTCATAAATTTCATTCAAATATAAATCAAAGTAAGATTACTGAGAGGTATGTCTAAAACTGTATATGACACATTATTAGTTAATACATACATTTTACATATAATGAGCTTATGTCTTTACTGGATATTACAATAGTTTGTTTCCATTTTGTAGAACTAATTACTAAGGAAATTTTCTACAGTCTTACATTCTGTTCCTTATATGCCAGAACTAATTTTCATATCACCATTCATATAGCTTAATATTCTCTTTAATGCTGAGTATAAAATATTCTCATTAATATTTTCCTAGAAGCCTTTGATATACTATTGTAGCTTCCATTGTAACAAAAAAAAATCAAATGAAGAATTAAATTAACCGATTTTAATAAATAAATTAAACACAATGTCTGCTCAACTTGTTTTAGACATCAAAATAATACCCACAGTTACACCATGGCTGTAAGAGAAGTATGATAGGACTGATACTGTGGACTAGAAGGATTAAAACTGTAAATACTACAAAACACATGTTCGTGAGAATACCTCCTTAGAAGTCCCCTTACCACCCGATCAAGGGCCTTAGATGGAGTAGGTAAAATCGGATACTTTAAGTATTATTTTAAGCTTCTTGAAATTTTGTACTATATAGTAAAAACACATTTGGGTATATTATACCACCAACTTGTAAAAAAAAAACTTTATTTGCATATCACTTCATCTAGCTTCTATGTCTGTATATGGCTAGGGATATGCCTTCACTGCCAAAAACAAAGATTAACATTTAGAGTTATCTTATAATAATATTTGTAATGATTAATTTTTATACTTGTGTAAACCTGGAATTTAAAGGAATCCAGGTCATTTTGTTTCTCTCTTTCTTTGAATGGCTGCCCCTTAGTATCATCTTGAATGCGCTCCTGTCATTCAAAGAAGACAATGTGTAAATATCTTAAAATCACTGAGGACCTGCAACCCTTATCAAACCAAGAATAGTAAAGTAAATTTCAGAAATGGGCAAGGGGATTGTTTGAACTTGCGAACAAAGCATGTGTGTTGGGGGTGGGGTGTGATAAGTTTTCATCATTATCTGAATCTTATCTGGGCCATGGGAAACAAAAATCTTAGAAGTATTTCCAGTATCAACTCTAGTAGTTCTGGAGAGAAGATGCTCAGCAACTGTTTTGATTATTAGTCTAAGGAATACTTGTCACCCAATAAACAGAAACAGTAAACGTTCTGTCTTCTTTTCAGGAGGCAAGGAAGACTTCTGCTGCCCTTAAGTCATTCTGACTTTCTCTACAGTGCTCCCTGGAGAGAGTCAGCATTGAAGCTGATTAAGTCACTTGTTAAAATTAACATTCACTTGTCAAAATAAATGAACTAAGTATCAGCAAAGGAATTTGAAAGTGCATTTTCTCCTCACTTGTTTGTGCTTACTTCCTTTGTGTTAGAGAATGACATTTAGTAACTATCAGTGATTGTATGTATAAACATATGCATAGTAATTAAGCCCATACTGACAAACTGAGAATATGTACTAACAATGCATTTTTATGATATAAAATAATTCAGTAGTTATTTTCTCCACATAATGAACAAAGAAGAAATGTTTTCCATCAACAATGGTTACTGTCATGTAATTTTAAATTGAATATTATTTAACACATGTTTATATTGAATATTATTTTAAAAGGATCC
>PVHP010002933.1:0-46131 GCA_004024765.1 Zapus hudsonius | reverse complement strand
TCCTTCTCTCCCTCCCTCCTTCCTTCCTTCCTTCCTTCCTTTTTTCCTTCCTTCCTTCCTCCCTCCCTCCCTCCCTCCATTCCTTCCTTCCTTCCTTCCTTCCTTCCTTCCTTCCTTCCTTCCTTCCTTCCTTCCTTCCTTCCTTCCTTCCTTTGTTTAAAGAGTGGCATTTAGTAACTATGTGTGTTCATATGTAGATATATACAACTGTCAATTAAAATTAGTGACCAACTGAGAATAGGTATGGGTCATTGATTAAGAAACATATCATGGTTAGAGAGATGGCTCAGAGTTTAAAGTTGTTTGCCTGTCAGTCCAGCATTGATGCCCCAGTTCAAGTGAAAAGCTAGAGGCACACAGTGGTGTACATGTGTGTCTCTCTCACTTATCTCCCTACCTGTCTCTGTCAAAAAATAATAAAAATGAAATATGTAGTATCAACACATATGACCCCATACAAAGTAGTTTTCAAAAGTAAATATGTAGTATTTGAAAACAGTATATTTGTCAGAATGCTTGGTACTATTTTTCATTTAGCCCTTCCTGTCTTCTTAAAGGAAGCATATTTTCTGTTACAGCTCCCAGGGAAGGCCAAAGTCCTTAGGGTTTGTTTATGGCTGCCTTCTATGTTGTAGAACTGCATGCAAAGTTTTTGGACAGCCTAATATGTCAACAGTCATTGGATTTGCTAGATATTTTCATTGGAAAACTAAGGTTCCAATACATGAATGAATCTTCAGTATCTGAGTAGGGTGTCTGTGACAGTTCAGGCAAGCTCCATAGACGCCCTCCCCTGGAGTGGGAGGTATCTCTAGCCAGAGCTCAAAAATAATGCAAAAACTGATTGGCCAGGTATAGACCAATCAGCTGTCTCTCTGACTTACCTGGTGGAAGTTTTAAAAAGCTTCCCTAGAACAAAGACAGTCTCTTCCACATGGCATCCTAGAAGGAGGACTTTCATTTTCTAGGTGTGTCCCCTCACCCCAGCAGGAATTAAGATTTTGCCCACATGAACTTTTCCTCATGATGGGAGCTCTCTATTATCTTTCTTTTCTTGCCTATTTAATTAAACAGCATAAAATTTGACCAAAACCTCTGCCACATATTCTCCCTACAATGATGTCTGGAGAACTCTAACTCCCCATGTTCCCTTAAATAAAGTCTCCCACTATACCTTAATATCTTGTAGTCTATGATTTTAATTCATTAACTTGGTAGAATTTGGGTACTCCTTAAATTTTAGGGTGCATTGGAATTTTCGCTGGGCATTATCTAAATTCTAATCCTCAGCTTACCCTGCTACATATTGGCTCATAGAATAATATGTATAATTCCATTTCTATTGATTCTCTGGGGAAAAGAAAATAAAAAAGCCAAGAGATTCTCATTTGGAGTTAATTAAATGTTCTTTTGAAATTCACTTTGTTATTATTCCCAAAGATCCTATGTCACCTTTGTGCTATAGGTAAGAGAAATTACTCCAATCTATGGAAAAGTCTCATTTATTTTCCAATTAGTGAATTAAATGTTTAAAGAACCAACTAAATCAAGATTTTGTCCCTAAATAGCATGCATATCTGTAATTCTGTATTTTTTAAATCTTTATCACAATTCACAAATGTCATGGCAAGAAACAGAAATGTTCGAAAACCTATAAAGTAATTTTTTAAAATTTTTGAAATATTTAATGCGGTATAGCATTTCTTTATACTCCTTCCTGTGTGTAAGCACTTTAAACACTATAGGTGTCTTTTATGTTTTACAAAACTCTTCTTTTCTTTATTTTTTTAAGGTAGGTTCTCTTCCACCATGTAGTCTCAAACTGGCCTTGAATTTAAATCAAATTTAAAAAAAATTGATTCCCAAATTCTGGGATTAAAGGTGTTGGCCACCACACCCAGCTAAAACTCTTAACGGTACTCTCAGTACTTATAGGATAAGGTAATATTTTGGGTATTATGGCAAGAAATGATAAATGGTAAACTCAAACAAAACAAATAGCTTTTTAATTAAATGGAACAGTGATTATTGACATTCTCTAGAAGAAAAAAAAACTGCAAAGCTGTTGGTTTAGGTATGATTAGGGATTTGTGAATAAGAAAGTTCTGTTTTGTAAAGACACCATCTCCTTCTATAATCCAAGCTGCCTTTGCCTATTTATATATACATATATATGATCACTATATATATATGGTGTGTCTGGTAGAAATTGAGCTAATTGCTATTGATTTAATTAAGCAAAGTATTCATTTCATGTTTAGGATTGTAGAACAGAAAATATACTTTTGATGTTATTCAGTCATTCTGACTTCTCTAAAGGTCGAAATCTGTCTGAATTAATTTGGTCTTTCAAGGTAGAGATAAAAACCTGGCACATAGTGGGGTTTCTATAAATCCTTACTGAATTCTGGCTTTATTCCTGGAGAGAACAAAAGTTGAAAGTCGAGTGATTCGTACAAAAATTGGTGTGCCAGATATCAGTAAACATCTTTTATGACCATACCCCTGGTCACTCATGGTTCACATCTACTCCTAGCTCAATATCTCATTCTGTGGTCTTTATTTATGCGATTTCATCCTTTTCCTGGTACCTCTCCACCGTCCTCCTCTCAAGATTCTCTTGCATTACTGCCCTTCCTTTTTGTACTTCCAGTAACCACCTCTCCGATGCCCAAGTTCCATGCTGATGCCCCTGAGACCAAGGCACTCCAGTGCCAACAGCTGCTGCACAAATGTAGGAAGATTGTCACCTTATTAAGCACAGTGGCATCCACTTAAAAAAGATGCACCTGAAACCTTTAGTGCACTGGATATTTTATGTGGTGTTTTCATATTTTATCTTTGTTTAAATGAACATCCCATTGCCTCATGGATGACAGTGTATATCAGTTACCTTCTCATTGCTGAGACAAATGGAAAAAGGGTTTTTTTATTTTTATTTATTTGTACACAGAAAGAGATAGAAGAGAGACGGACAGAGAGAAAGGGTAGACCAGGACCTCCAGCTGCTACAAATGGACTCCAGATGCATGTGCCACTTTGTGCATCTGACTTGACTTGGTAACTGAGGAATCAAACTCAGGTCAGTAGGCTTTGAAGGCAAGCACCTTGACCACTGTGCCATCTCTCCATCCTGATAAGGATTTAATTTGTCTTACGGGTTTGAGTGAAAGTTTTATCATCATGGTGAAATTAACACTAAAGAATGGGGAGCTGGTAACATATAATAAAGTCAGCAGAGAGGAAGTACAGAGAGCCAGAAATGCACACAGGCAGGAGTATCATCACACTCACTCCCTGTGACACACTTCCTCCAGCAAACATTTCCCTCTGAAAAATCCCAGAACCTTCCCACTGTTACTTTCCTGGGAATGAAGGATTCAAACACATGTGCCTGTGGTGATATTTTACATTCAAACCACCAGATAATATGATTTTTTAAATGTTGCCAGAATTTGGGATTAAAATCAGTGTCTCATGCATGCTGAGCAAATTTGTCTATCAACAAAATATTTCTTTAGACCTATATTTTAAGTTAGTCTCACAAAGTTGCCCAGGCTGACCTTGAATTCACTTGGTAACCCAGAGAGGAATTGAAATCACGGTTGGTTCTCCTGTTTTAGCCTCCTAGTAGTTTCCACTAAAGGTCTGAACCTCCAGTCCCACCATAGTATGTTTTTCTACATAAGATTTTATCTCATTTTGTCCCTCTAGGATTTGCAACATGAAACAAGAGAGCTCATGTGTAGTAAGAGCTTAACAAATATTTGCCAAATAATCCATCTGCTTATTAAAAAATTGACGCTTATAAACCTAAAAATGTTTAACTGAAAGCTCTTTTGCAAAACATTAATCATTTTCAATTTCCATATCTTGAGGGATTTTTTTCTAAGTCTGAAAGTCTACAAAATTGAGTTTTTCTTTCCAAAAAAATGGTAATAAGTATCTTACTTTATATCATTGTTCATGATCTGAACATCAATAACATGGATAGTCATGCATTTTTTTAATAAGAATATTATTTTCCAATAAAGTTTTTGATGTATAGCATCTATGAACTAACCACATGGGGGTACTTTTCAGAGGAGCAGTGTTTTATGGCCTTATATATCCTTCTGAATAAAAGACAAGGGGGACACAAGTATAATTCTGGAGGAATTCAAACAAATGGAAATGACTAAAGATATAAACCATTTTTCTTATCTCAGCTATATTTCCATGTAATTTAGATAGTTATTTAATCAATTAAAGGATTAATTAAGGTGAGTGAAGCATCTATAAAATTTAATGCCTGACAAAAATTTTTGATAACATTTCTTAATGCCATAACCCATATTTAAGGATCAAAGTATATATAAAAGTATTGATAATGCTCTTTAAATTTATGAGTTACCATATGGTAAAAGAAGAGGCCAAGAAATGCTTAGACTTTTACCTCTACATACAGGTAACCTCATTAAGAATAGAAGACAGACATAAAGACATGAGAAAAATTGTTTTGCTAATGCATTTACTAAATTGTGAAAGTGAAAATAATGAATAATGACCAGGTTAATCAACATTATGTAAATGGATAGAATTTATTCATATCACGACTTGTGGATTCTATGTCTAAATCTATGAAGATCAACTTAAAATACATGTGTAAACCTGTGCAGATAACAGGTAATTATCTTTTGGAAAAAGAAAAAAAAAAGCTTGTTTGGAACTTTAATATCTGAACAAACTATAAATTTGTCAAATTCCCATCAGTTTACCTATTGGTCGCTCCCTACCCCCATTCCTCTGAGGTATTTGGGAGAAGGGAGTGTGAGTAATCATGGTATGGTCATGAATGCACCAGTTTTATTTATTTTTTGTTTTTAAATTAATGTTTTTATTATGAGTAAGTAGATACATTGTATGAGCAACTCTTGTGAATATGTCCCAGTTTCCCTCCTCTCTGTCCCCTACCCATTAGGGTCCTTCCTCAGTGCACATACTGGATCTTTCCATAGGATAGGGGGTTATGAACTGCACCAGAGAGAGACAGTTTTTCTTTTTTTCTTCCTCCTTTGTGTATTGTTGCTGAGGGGGACAATTTGTCTGAATATTCTCACCCACCATGCCTCTTACATTCTTTCTGTCCTTTCTCAGTGGATGAGCAGGGAACACCCCTTGTAAACAAACATAAAAATGTGTATCTGTTAGAAGTCATTTCCATTGAACAATGTTTTCAAAAGAGAGGAATCAATCAAAAAATATTTCCTTTTAATCTCTTATTTGCTTACTTTAGTAACAAATTTATCATGCACTTAAAATAATTTTATTTATTTGAAGTAAATGAAATTCATTTTTTAAAGTATATCAGGCTATGCCTTGATGTCTGAGTATGCTCCTCAATCAGAGAGTTGGTTGAAATATTGAGCAAGTTTAGATGTTAGTGTTATATATATATATATATATATATATATATATATATATATATATATATATATATATATATATATATATATATATAATAATTGCATGAACAAGAATATTCATAGTGTCCTCTCTAATTATATATTCCTAAAATTTAATTTCTGTTTTTCCATCATAATTTAATACCCAAGGTAAGTAGAGAAGGAGAGAGAAAGAGAGAGAGAGAGAGAGAGAGAGAGAGAGAGAGAGAGAGAGAGAGAGGGGTCTGAGGCTATGTGTTTATTAAATATTAGGAATATAGTCACTTTAGTTATGGGAAGCAATGCATTTGATCTTATAATATCAAGTTCCAAAAAGTTTTTTTTTTCTAGTAAACTACTTTCCCAATCAGTTTTAACAATGTGCCATTTATATATTCTATGTCATTAAATTCTTACAAAGCTTTCCACATTTTATGGGTATATTGACACTTTTTCTTAGTGCCTAAATATTATACTATACTCTCCATATATTATAATAAAGAAGGGCAATTGATTTTTATGATTATGTGGTCCAAAATTGACTCAAGATGAGTTTTGTTCATTTTTTTGTCCTCAAATATCGGATAAACAAAAAAACATCTCTAGAAAACTAAGAATCAGGTTAATTCAAATGGTTTCTATGGTCCTATAATCCTAGGCATACCTGCCTCAAAATGGGAAAACATATATCATATTTGCCAAAACACTCCGATTATAGGTGTGATTATTTCAGGAAATCAAGTGTATGTTGAGATATACCAACCTGCCAGGTATGTCTACACATACCCACCTATAAAACTAAAACTGAAAGATATGTACGTAGACCAGACAAATTAAACTCTGCCTGTAGAGTTAAGTTCCAAATTCCACATTTCTCCCATCCCCTTCCTCTTCTTCTTCCCCTTCCCTTCTTTCTTTCCTTCCTTTCTTCCTTCCCTCTTTCCTTCCTTCCTTCTTCTTTCTTTTTCTTTCTTCCTTTTTTAATTGGCAGGGTCTCACTCTATCCCAGGTTGACCTGTAAATCATTCTGTAGCTTCAGGATTGCTTTCAACTCACTGTAATCCTCCTAACTCTGCCTCCAGAATGGTAGCATCCGAGGCATGCAGTACCACTCCTGACAACATTCTTCTACAAAAGGTCACATGATGAAAAACAGAATCACAGAAACTAATAAAGGAAGTCCATTATCAAGTGAAATTATTGTTATGATAATAAGATGTGTTTTATGCCTTAAAGGACATGAAAGCAAGAGGAATCTACCTGGCCGGACCTGGGCCATATTGACGGTGTTTAGGAACACTCCAAAGAAAACTTCTTTGATACAGCACTGCTTAGTTTTGCACCCTGGGGATACGGCCACCCCATGAACACTAACTACCATGATCTAGAAATAAATTTACAATTTTATTTTAATATTTTGACATAATACCATACTCATAACAGATTATTTTGGACTTTACATTGGATTTGTGCTTATTAAGTGATCTAAATCTTTTATATAATTATGTGGCATTAAATACAAATATAGGATATAATTATGACAAATAACTGTAACAGAAATCTTCTGAAAAGTGATAAGATCTATCTATTCCATTTCTCTAACTCTGTAGAAGGATGCAAAATAAGAAAACGATGTAAAAGATAAGACACTTGGATCTTCCTCAAGGACAAGATTATGAGGTATCAAATAGGAAAGTGATGATCTGTCATCAGAAAACCCCATGATTTAACTACAAAAGTCTAGTTCGGAAATAAAAGTTAAATACTTGTAAAATATATTTTATTGTACTTTATGGTTTTCTCCTCTGATATATTCTTTAGTTTATGACTTGGTTCAATTCTTCTATAAAATCCAACAGAATCTAACATTTACTTGCTTTTGGTACAGTAAGTATGATGCATGATGTTGGATCCAGGGAGGCATCAAATTAATACCAGTTTAGTGATCAAAGCAGACTGGTCAGGTTTCTACTATTTTCCTTAACTTTCCATAAAAATACTCACCAAAGGAGACATCCGTGTTTTAAAAATGTAAGTGATTCACCTCCATTTATCACATTATTTTACTCTCAATATAATTAAATTTAAATAATATAATAATAATTTGAAAATTACCTATGTATAATAGTGGATGAAACAAGATAAAAGTGGTTACTTTTTTATAGCGACACTATACCCTAAGACTAAAATGAAATCATTTGTTAAAATGTGTTCAAGGAAAAGGCTGATTGAAGGTGATTCAGTGCATGAAGCACTTGCTAAGTTAGGACTTGAGTTCAGTTACACAGAACTCATGGAAAGCCAGATGCCTTATCAGGAGCATCTGTAGTAACAATGCTCCTATGATAAGATGAGATGGAGACAGGAGAGTCCCTAGAAACTCTCAGGCCAGCTTGACTGGTAAACACAGTGGAGAACAAGAGATACTGCCTAAAAACAAGGCAGATGACATCACCAATAACCCAGGTTGTCCCTTGACCACCAAATAGGGCCTGCAGCACACACATGCCCACACACACACACATAAGCACAGATACATAAACACACACACACACACACACACACACACACACACACACACACACACACACACACAAATTCATGAAGAAATATAAGTAGATACTAAGATAATGTATGCCATTCTTTGAAGTTGTCTACATTGGAGAATTTTCTTTCTATAACTGTACTATGAGTGCTGGGAGATACTTGATTTCAGGATATTTTTAGAATTACTTCCTTTCTGCTCCTATTGCTTAATACATGCCTGAACGTACAAGAATTTTCACATGGGATTCATCACTTATGTTTGTTTCCCATTTAATATTGGGTAGAGAATATTAATATAATCCATGAGCAAGCAATCTAAAGAAAATTCTTGTAGCTAAGATCAAAGTCACACTTCAGACTCTCTGTATTTCATGTTTTGTTAGAAATTTCTAAAAAATTCACAAAATGAGGTCTTTCATTCTTGTGGAATAACACAATTAAACTCATATTAAGTCAAAATTTCCTTAATTGTGAGCATTACCTTGAAAATGGGACATCATAATTCATTGAGCATAAACATAAAACGGTTACCTTTTTCCAGTAATTGCAGATAACTCTGCCATTTCCCCATTGGAAAGCAGTTTCTCTTAATTAACAACTGATTCCAACTACGTAACTTCAGTGATCTTTTTCTTATTTTCTTAACAAGGATTTTTTTCCATTTCTTAAAAGTCCACTCCTATTCATTAAATACTCCTTTCAACTACTTATCTAGAGCCTGCTTCCTCTCCCTTAATTGTAGAGTAGATTTATGGCTGTGATTGAAGGAAGTCCTTTTCTAACGTATTTGTGCTTTTTTCTAGTGTGGCTTAGTTGAAAAATGGAAAGAAAAGTGTGAGAAATCTTATTAATTGATCTCTTAGAGTCAGGATGTAGTCTTGTTGTGGTGACTATTGGTGTTATTCATGTCCAAGGTCTCTGACCTTAGTGCATAGTTAATAGATTGATTGATTCTGAGTTTGATTGACTTAGGGCTTTGGCACATAAATTGCAAAGGCACAGTAAGATTATTTGTCATGTAGCTCATCTAGAAATCTATGGTTCCACAAAATACTAATTTATATCCATGGCTAAAATTTTGAAATACAATTACCTAGTTCCCTTATGCACTTAATAGTCCCAGATAAAGAATGATGTTCCCACCACATGTAGAGCAAACTCTCACAGGGGTTAAGAAAAAAAAAAAAAAACTACAACTTTCTAAATTTAAAGAACAAGAAAACAGTTACCTTTCTTCCCTGATGTCATGTAGTAGGATCATTTCCCCCTTAATACTCATTTTACCACCATTTTAATTTCATACGTGAAGATCAGAAAAAAAAATATCTATTTATATTCTTTTAGGTTTTTGTATAGATGAAGTATTCTGTGTTTGTAAATCTATTAAAAAGACTTCATCCTATTCTTTTTGCTCATTTGGCTACACTGTGTTGAGATATGGGAACACTTTTAGAGAACAATGCTTTCCAGAAAATTCTGCATAGTCATATTCAACACAAATGAATGTGAGCACATAACACGTGAAGCACAGCAAACACACACACACACACACACACACACACACACACACACACACACACTTGCATACACATACACACAGATAGAAAGTAAACTGTTGCTAATGGTACAATAACTAGTTCATACTTTGCAAGATAGACTTTAGAGCATACATCTCTATAGAATGAATGATGACTAGTTATAATTAGATTTACAGATAAGGTTAATATGATTCAGATACATGCTGGGTTATGTTGAGAATCTGTGATTTTACCATTATTTTAATATGTGCTCTGAGAAGAGAAGGCTTCCAATGCAGTTTTAATATGCAATGGTTTTCTTTACAAATGTGAAGCTAACCATCCCTAATAGACACCTGTCATAGTCAGGCACACACAGCTGGAATGAATCTCCAAACCAGGCACAGTTTTGGGAGAAAAAAAAAATATTTATTAAAATAACAGATCCAGGGGAAGTTCAATAATAAAGTAAAAGGCTGCCCCCCTTTCACAGATCCAAGCAGAGAGAGAATCCCAACACCTCCATCCAATACATTCCAACTTCAACTAACAAAACAGCAGGACTGCCAGACTTCAGCTCAGGTTGCTCTTTATGTATGTATCACTGGAATTTTACATCCACTATAGAAATACCCTAGGAGGCCAGGCTAAGGTGACACCTCCTCCAGCCATGAGGCTGGAGACAAATCTTGAATGCACTATTTAATCTATTAGGAGACACTCAGTCACATTACCACAATACCTAAGCCTTAATGTAATCACTACCAACCTCCTGAGGATAAAAATGATCTAGCACGTACTTTATTCACATAAAGGAAAAGCCAATTTTTTTGGTCTTAGAATTGGAAATTGAAGAAGATTGTGCTGTAACCTCCAGCATCATGACATAGGAAGAGTCCATCTTTCCATGAGATATCACTGTGAGGCACGAAATCTGCCTCTGAGCTCATCTAATAGCAACTTAGAATTTGCTTCCTATTTAGGCACTATCAACTTGTCCAGGTTGTCATGTATTTGAATCCTCCAGAATGCCACTCTGCATTTTGAAACTGACTTCTTTCATTAACATAACAGTTGAGATTCATCCCTTTAGTGCTATGTCTCAGGAATAACTGCTCCTGGGGTGACTGAACATACAACTTCTCCCCAGAGAGGGCACAAACAACAGACTTTAGCAGAGTGAGTTGAAGAATTTGAATTCAGATAATGCCAACCAGAAATTCCAATGCACCCCAAAATGTAAGGAGTACCCAAATTTTGTCTACAAAGTTAAAGAGTTAAAATCATAGACAACCAAATTTTAAGGTATAGTGGGAGACTTTATTATTTAAGGGAAAATGGGGAGTTGCAGAGTATTCCAGCCACCAGTGTGGGGAAAACATGTGGAGAGTTTAACAGAATTTATGTTGTTTAGCTAAACAAGCAACAGCAGAGAAAAAAAAAATAATAATGAGGAGAGTTTCCATCATGAGAAGGAGAGTTTCATGTGAGGAAAATCTGGAGCCTTCCCCTACCCCAGCCATTAGCTGGGGTAGGGGTAGGTCTTATCTTTCTAATGTCGGATTCAGAGGTCCATCTGCTGGCCTGGCATGTGGGGAAGAGAGGGCGGACTAACTATTCAGTCAGTATTTCCTGCTCTAGGTGGGAAGGGAGACCACTGATTGGTTCATGCCTGACCAATAAGTTTTAGCACCTAGTTCTCCAGCCACCACTGTGTTGAGAATATATGGGAGAGATTATAATAAATGTGTGCTATTCAACCAAACAGGCAGAAGAAGAAAAGGAATCAGAGGTCCCCCATCATGCGAGGGAAAGGTTTATATAGAAAAGAATCCTGAGCCCCCTCTCACCCCAGCCTAAGGGTCCTAAGTGAGGGGCCTTACCTGGAAAATGAAGTCCTCCTTCTAGGATGTCATGTGGAAAAAGAAGCCTTGCCTTCCTTTATTCTAAAAGTTCCCCCAGGTAAGTCAGAGAGACATCTGATTGTTCTATACCTGACCAATCAGTTTTTGCATCTAGGTTTGAGCTCTGGCTAGAGACACCTTCCACTCAAGGGGAGGGGGTCAATGGAACTTGCCTGAACCGTCACAAAACCAAAGGACAATTATATCAAAACCAGTTTGGTTAACCAGTTTATCGGGATGACTACAGAGCAGGGTGAAGGGTTGCTTACAGGAGCAATAGATGACTCAAACTCAAACCAGCTGAACCACAGGAAAGCCTCCCTCAGCACAGGCAATGATGCACAGAAGCTGCATCTCTGGAGCACACTTCAGTGGGAGAGTCTCCAGCAGACCGCTCCAGTCCTTGGCAGAATCCCTCAGCCCCCAGCAGTTGCTTTCCCCTTATACAGACTAAGGGCAGGGTCTTGGGACCCTTTCCAAGCCTTGTTGACTTCCTGAGTCTCTGGAATTTCCTTCCTGCACTGCCCTCCCAGGAAGGGATGTTTGTGTCTAGATAACAAGACTTCCTGAATCCCCTGAGCCTCCTTTCTCTCTTCAGTTTGGAGGAAATCTGCTACACAAACAGCCTTTATCTTTTGACCATTTCTTTTCAGCTGTGAGCAGAGTTAATTTACTCTTTTAGTAAAAGACATTTAGGCTGCTTTCAGTTTGGAGAAACTATTTTGTGACTGCCAAACTGCCAAACTGATTTTGAGGTGTTTTTTTGTTTGTTTGTTTGTTTTTTTGTTTTTTTGTATATTTGTTGTATGAGCATTGTTAAGTGTCCTGTTCTTAGAATTGATTTGTTTTTCCCCCCAGTCTACCAAAGTATTAGATGACTCCATAAGAATGGAGAATTTGAATCTTCAGTCTTTTTTTTTTTTTTTTCCCAGCCATGCTAATTTATTATTCATTTGTTCCTTTATCATTCGTTTTAGAAAACAGGTTTCTTTCCTTCAACAGGGTGATTGAATTTACATATGCAACACGTGCACACACACGTGCACACACACATCATACACCTTTCATTCTGGTATTGAAATATCTAGGGAAACACTGGACTATATTTTCTGCCAGATTTGAGGCAAAATGTTTTAATGGACTTGGATTTCCCTGAGTTTAAACTCACAGAGAGCTCAAAGCAAGCTTATGATCTTCAAATTCCCAGGGAGCCAGATTGGTTTTATGTGCTCGTTTACCATCCTTATGACTATGTAATGTCTATTTATATATTTATTCATTTTTATAAATAAGACCTATTTCCATATTCCTATTTTTTTAAGGTTTAGAGAGACTTTATTAGATTGGGACAAGGAAAAGAGAGAAAGTACAGAGGGTTTCTGCCCATGAGAAGGCAGAAGGGGGTAAAGCACCCTCTAGAAACCCAAATTAGCATCATTTATAGGTTCTGAGTGGGGCTGTGCTAACCAGCCATGATACCAAGTTTTGTGGCTGAGCTTATCCAACTACAAGGCCAGAATGAGTTTACTTATTACTACTTCTTGAAAGCAACTTATATACTCTCAACAAAGTGCTTTATGTGAACACTTTCTGACATAGTTTAAGAAGCATTTCCTTCAAGGTGGTTATGGCTTTGTCATATGTTCTGCAGAGTTAAGGCTATGGCCTCCTCTATTTCATTCCTTTTTCTTTTCTTTTTTTAGATCTACAGCATAGTTGCTTTTAAAAAGCCTGGGGAGATGTCAACATTATAAAAATAATTTTTATAAAATATATTAACTTAACTGTATCTTTGCAATAATTATTCTTACATGCAATTCCTCATTTTATATTTCATTCATCAGATTCAAGGAAGTTTGTGTGAATACATTCATGATGTATATAAACACTTTATCATGATACGTAGTGATTGGAAGTACAGTGATAAAAGTGTTTACTTGCTGAGCAACCAATAATATTACTTAGGCATTTGCCAATACTGATATTAGATCATTGTGATTGAATGACATATCAGCTAAGGGATTTTTGAAAGAAACTTCAGCCTGCTATATCAAAAGAGCTGGAAATATGTAGTCGAAAATAAGCCTACCTTCCTGGAATAATATTTCAGTATATATGATGCATATCAGACATGTGCCCAGTTTACAGGAAAGCGGATTTGCTTACAGGGTTAAGGATTAAACGCAGGGACTCCTGTCTCTTTGGTAAGTGCCTAGTCTCTTACTTTCTTCCCTGACTAGAAATAGTCTCAATTATATTAAATAAAAATAGAATTTCCAGATTTGCTTCATCCCAACTAGAAGATTAATATGCTACCCATTAATGAAACATCACTAAGACAAGGTTACTGGCAGAGTATTACCTATTAGGAGTTAAATGTGTTTGCTAGTGAGATTATTTTAACATAAAAGAAATTTGCTTAATTTTCCTTAGATTAACATGTTATTAGTTTATGAGTATTTGGGCTTTTCTCAAGATACAAGACAAATATTTTTAAGCTTGTTTCTATCAAAATCTCTCTAGTTCTGTCCATAATATCATATCATATAATATATATATATATATATATATATATATATATATATATATATATATATATATATATATATATATACTTATGTCTTGAGAATATTTGAAGAAAAAAATTATGGAATGTAGCTCTAAACCTTCAACATCTGTCTCTTGGGATAAAAGCAGGCAGAAAGTCTAACGTATATGATTTATGTTCTAGAGTACGAGTATTCATATAATTGCATTTGATTTGAGGTAGTGAAATGTAAGTTGATCCAAAAGAAACATGTTTCATCGCATCCACTGTTGCTTTGGCTGCTCTACAGACCCCCACCATGTCTGCATGGGGACGTGGAGAAGTTTGAGGATAAATCACAGAAGAGATCAATGATTTCTCCTCCTCAAGCATAAGCTAAGAAACTTCCCAAGCATTCTCACTCCTCATGCTTCCTGCCACCCATTCATGACACTGGAGAAGCAGACCTCAGTCTTGAGAGTGACTACTGATGCCTCTGTCAACAGTGCTGGACGCAGCCAAAGGCGGGAGCGCTCAGTCCCATTGACTGGGTTCTGATGGTGTTAAAGCAACAACACGCTTCTGCCAAACTTGTCAGAAATCCTGGCACTGCTTTGCTCTCTTAAGTTCCATAAAACATGCCACAAAGATGTAAGCACAAAATTTCTCCTTATTTACATTTTTTAAACTACTTTTCTGTTACTTTGTTTGCTTCTTACATTTATAGTTTTTTTATTGAAAAATAAAGGCTTCTGTATGAAATAGGAAAATCCAATAGATAGGCACTTCCAAGCTTAGATATTATTAATTACTTCTGTGCACATGTAGTTTTCCTCAAGAGCTATAACTCTCAAGAGGCCTCTTATTCCCTTATGTAAAAATAATGAGGCTGTTAATGGAAAAGGGAAGTATACACTGATCTCCCTATGTTCATAGACATGATTGAACCCTGTGAAAAATGTAGATTTAGATTCAGCTTGAAATCTTGTTACTATGAGATATTCATTCATACCGCCATTACTTGATATTTTAAACCCTAAACATTTAAATAATTGTAAAGAATATTAATATAATTACCTTATATTTAATCTCCAGTTTACAATTCTTTTTTATATCTTTATTGTCCTTGATTAGATACATCATATGAGCAAATCTTATGATGGTACCCCCATTTTCCTCCTTCCTGTCCGCAACCCACTGGGGGCCCTCCTCAGTGGGCACACTGGATCAGTCTATGGGGTAAGGGGTCATGAATAACACAGGAGATAGCGTGGTGCTGTAATTCTTTTTGTTTTTTAAAGATCTCTTAGCCAGACAAGATAAAGTTAGTATGCCCACAGAGATACTTTACACTGAATTTGGGAAGGGCAGTTGTTAACTATGCACTATTCTTTTTTTCCCCCAGAATTTTTAAGTATCTGGTGTTTTCAAATACAAATTGTTTCCATTGAATTTCATTATTCCTCCCTTTCTTTTTCCCCTTTTCTGCTATATTTTTCTTCCTTCCGTTTACATGTAATAAGTGACCTGTTTCCCTTCCCTCTCCCAGCTCATCTCTTTGTATTCACTTTTGCCTATAGGTTAATGTTTATACGTTGTGTCCACATTTGAAAACACCCTATATATGCATACTTGCACATGATACAACCTAAGACCCACATATCAGTAAGAGCATGCAATTTTGGTCTTTCTGAGTTTGAATTCTTTCACTTAATATGACATTTGCCAGATTCATCAATTTCCCTTCAAATTCCACGATTTGATTTTTCTGTACTTTTGAGTATAATCCCATTGGGTACATGTATATTTTCATTATCCAATCATCTGTCCTGAGTATCTAGGCCCTTTCCAATTTTTAGCTCTTGTAAATAGAACTGTAATAAACATGAATGTGTCAGTATCTCTGTTGTAGAGTATGGAGTGCTTACAGAATGTACCCAGGAGTGGTATTACTGGTTCATGTGGGAGTTCTATTTCTACCTTCCTGAGAAATATCTATATTGATTTCCATGGTGGCTGTTCTAGTTTGCACTTTCACCAACAGGGAATAGAATGGCCTTTCCCTGCATCCCCTGCAGCATTGGTTGCCTATTTTCCTGATGCTACAATTCAGACCCCACTAAGATACTATCTCCAAGTTGTTCTGATTCTATGCACTCTTCTTGATGCTTTAGGCCATCTGGGCTTAATTCTCAAACAGGTCTGTAACTAGATTATTTTTTAACTCTAATTTGAGTTAAAGTGGAAATTTTAAGACCTGAGGCAAGCTACACTACTGTTAGTCTGGAGATGGAAATGGCATCATTTCTTTGTAACAGAATGAAGAGAGATATTTATGTTATAGAATATATTTTTCCTTCCTCATACTTACATGATAAATTCACATAGCATATAATGTGGTCAATATAAAAGTTGCATTTTATGAAATAAATTTACCTTATGTTTCCTTAATTGAACATTGGGGTTCTGTGTGGGTTGGTGTAAAGGAAGATTGGAACAATTTTCTTTTTCTGAATTTCAGTGACATTTGTAAAGAAAAGCGTGGCTTGGTATCATAGAGCAAACTTCAGACTTCTTCGTGATCTTGATTTGGATGTAAATGTCTGAGAACCATAAAATTGCATGGATGGGAAAATGATGGTAAGTGTTTCAGGGATGAAACACTTAAAACTTAAATGTGTTTAAGAAAGATGGCAATTAAAACACATTTCCTCAGAATTATTATTGCTAAGTGCTTGACATGGTAGGGTTTCATTACTAGCTAAAATATGTACATAAACAAGTGTTGGCTTGGATGACAGAAGGAAGACAGTTCATATTGTATTAGGAGAGCCTTTCTTGAGCTTAGCGTGTTCTCTTCGTATCTATATGTTGGAAGCAGTCAAAACAAATCTACTTCACAGTTAGATAAAATGACCATTTGTCAGCAAAGGAAAGATATCAAATTCAAATCGTTATGCATTGTTTAATGGCTTATTTAAAAGAAAAAAAGTTTAAGAATATGCCCATATAGTTATATTTTCTTCGAGCCATATTTTTTCTTAAAGGAGTTGACAAAATTGTTGGTCTAGGATTATAGTTTAATCATTTCAATTGTGGAATATATTTGTAAGTATTCTTACTGATAGGTCACACTTCCCATATTTTCTGGCCTGTGTTGTTACAGGGAGTTTGTGACAATGATGTGTCCCTCGGTTTGCTTGGCTTCCCAGACCCTTTAATCATTTTGTTTTACATTCTGTTTTCACTGAAGGCAGCAATGCATCGATTGCCATGGAGTTCAGTCTTCTTATCTCTTCATCAGTGCTGCACTGAAGTAGAACTGCATGTGTTCTTTTTACCCTTTCCCCACTCAACTTCAGTATGGACGCACTTCCCTTTGACAACTTGCGAGAAGACTTAACTTCTACACGGACTTCATTCCTTATTCTCTATAGAAGATTTCTCCTTTTCAATAGGCTTTGATATACGGTCTATAGAGTAAAGTTTAGAATTCAAAAGCACTATGTCTACTTAGGGACTCATAGCTTCTTTTCATGTGCTATGATAATGAGACTTTGATTTTATTCAGGAAGCGGCTCACACTAGCTTAGCCATTACTTTTCTCAAACCTTATTTTTGAAACCTGCTATTGATATCAAGACCTAGTGCTGGAGCACCCTGAAATGATCTTAAAATAATTTGTCTGTGGTTAAGTAAAAATAAGAGACATATGGGATAACCGAGTCTTCAGTACAGTTTTATGCATATAAAAGTGTAGGTGCGGTATTTGGATCAAAAGTCTGCCAAAGCTGAGTACATGCGGGAAACTTGATTTGCAGTGTGCTTTTGAGTTTACATACTTATTTATTTTTCTCTTAGATGACAAAGAAACAGATATGACCAGACTTGATCAGTAGGATTTTGATACACAATGTATCTAAAGAAATGTTTAACTACAAGGACAAATTTGGAGTACTAGACACACACATATATATGTCTTCCTCCAATTATACATATATACATATTATATGTATTAGGCACCCAAACTCCATACACACATGTAAGCAAATTACTTGTAAATTCATTCATTCGAGTTTTAAATAATAGCAGTACATAACTGCATTATGCTTCCATATTCAAGTCTCACTTCAAATTATCATTCCCATAAGTAAATTTCGTTTTTGCTAACTGAATTCTACTATACTAATATCCGTAAACCAATTTGCAGAATTAGTAAAAACAACAGCATCAACAACAAAACCAACCAAGCTTCTTAATATGTATATAATGAACAGCTCTGGGACTGGGACAGGGGGCATTGTTTCTCTTCCACATGAGAAACAAGGGAAAGAAGTATATCTCAAGATCTGAAGCTGCAGCCATTTACTAAGGAGAAAGAATTTACAATAAAAAGGCATGAAAGTAGTGCCATTGTTTATGCCTCCTACTATTATCACTTCCTATTGTTGAAGTGCTTTCTGCCTAGACAGAAGCTGGTGACCCAATTAATACATTGTTTTTTTTAATGAATATATTTCCATTTTTTACACATATGCACTCATCAGAAAAAAAAGTGGTTCCTATTATTTAATAAACCTTTTAAGAACATGAAGACTGAAATTCCAAGATGACAGTAAACCTTTTAGTTTTGGCTAATTTTGTGACATATCTGGTTGCAGCATTTGTAGCTGCAATAAAGCATATGGTAAGTCCCCAATAAAACCTGAGTGACGCTGTACCTGTCACCTCTTTCTGCGCGGGGAAGCAGTGCATGAGTTATTACCTCGAGAACAGTTGTTCCCATCTCCTGTGCAGATCCATATCATTCTCAAATTTGCATTCTGATAGAGAAGCAACAAATGTTACTTAAATCCCATGAAGTGTGTTAATTATTCCACACTCTGTGAAATTTTGGGTGAGAGAGCCAAACGGATTTCTCCAGCTGTATCGTGGGTCTCTTGAGCCTATCTTGTCAGATTAATGTCTTTGTCACTTATATGATAACCTTAAAAATGTTTTTTTTTCCCTTAAGTGGTATTCCCTAAACCTCAGTGATACAAAAAAAATTCACACTAAGGTAAATAGCAGATGTATTTTGGTGTTATTAATATAAATAATGGTGATATCTTTAGAGAGCCAAGTTAAAATTTAATTTCAAAACTGAAATGAAAAAGTCTGTCTTATCGGTCGACTTAATTATACATATTTCTTCTCATTTTCTTTGCATAGAACTCAAAGATAAGATATGGAAGGAAATAATCTCACACACTTTCTCTGTGACTATGAAGGAAAACGAATACCTAGTGCATAGCTGGCTAGGCTGGGTGTAGAAGAGTTGAGGATGCTTAAAACATGCAGAATATTAACGTGACAAATGACTTTACATGAAGTGTTTCAAGACCATACCTCAAAAGTGTCATCTCTATGGTAGGGAATACTTGACATAATTCTTTTCTACTTTTTAAGGCTAAAAAGAGAGGGGTACAGGAAAAGCACATATACAGTGAGGGGAAATGTTTTAATTGAAACTATCTTGTTTTTTTCTTTTGGCTAAAATCTCTTTGGCTTTTGCATACACTATTGATTTGGTTTCCAGAATTAGATAGCTTTCTTGGGTTTGTATCTCTGTGCATCCAATAACTGGCTATGAGAACTTTGAAGAATTAATTTATTTCTTTTTCTAGGTCAGTTTCTTGGGCCATGCATGGAACAATAATAATGGCTACCTCATAAAATTGCAATGAAAAAGAGAAGCATTAATATACACAATGTGCTTAAGCAGGATTTGATACATAACAACCACCATTGAAATGTTGTCAGTTGTTATTATCAAGAATCATTATACAACAATTTTGGGCAAAAGAAATGTAAGTATTCTCACATTTGAGACATGTGGTTAAATATGTGAGACAGTGAGAGGAAGTTCAGCAAAGAAACCCTTGCAGAGAAAAGCATTTATATACAAAATATCAAATTTCAGCTCCCCTGTATCAGGTTTTCTCCACCCTCATAAAGCAGCAACTGGAAGAACCTCACCCCATTGGAAATCTATTCCACATGTCAGACCCATCAAAGAGACAAATCTAATCCTTTTGGCAGAAAAAATAGCTAGCAGGCAGCAGTTTGCTATACTTAGTTTACCAATATTTAGAGGAATGGTTCAGTACAGCAGTCAATGTCCTAGAGCTACCAGAGAACTGGACATTATGGCTTTCTCTTTGGAGCCATAAAGAAGATCTCTGCCAAACTGTGTCTTCTCTAATTTTATGTAACAATTTACTGTATTATTTGTCATTGAGTTCATTATTCAGGGAGCATATTTTACATGTAATCTAAGGGTCCTTGTTGAAATTTGAATGGCCACAAAGCTAGTTTTTTTTTTTTTTTTTTCAAATCAGGGTTTTTCTATTTTGTTGTTGTTGTTGTTAAATGAGATCTTGCTGATGATAAAAATGCTTATGAAAATTAAGAATGCCAGAAAAGTGTTTTAAAAAGTTTAATGCATTGCTTACTACTTTATATATGTAGTGCCTTATGTAAATCATTTCATTTAACTTTTAAAATGAGCCTGTAAAACTTCAAGAGTGTTGATGAGTCTGACCATGTGAAAAGTGAGATGAACAAGATGGAAGTATCATTAAGTAAAATGACATCGTAAAATATAATTTTAGAATCATGCAGGTATATTCTAGGTGTAATAGTAAGCAAACTAGTAGTCTCATCCATTTGCAGTGTTTATGATTTGCTTGGTATGACCACTTAATGATTATAAGTTGTTCTGGAGTACCAACACAGTACTAGGGTACAATGTCAAGAAAAATCAATATTTTCAGTGAGTTTTCTTTGTATTGTTCTTTCTAGAAGAATATTCTAGTTATCAAGCTGAGTGTCTGGGGTGGGGATGAGGTTATCTTAGCTTTTAAGGATAAAAAGTTCATTGAGAGAAATAAATGACTTGTTTTCATATATTACAAAGTAAAATGGGATCTTAAAAGTAAAAAAAAGTTCAATTTTAGCAAAGCTTTCAGAGTACTGTGACTGTTACAAATGATCTTAGATTTTTTTTCAGTTTAAATGACTTCCCTAGTAGATAAAATTTATTGCCAATACACTATCTTTAATGTTTGAAGTCTCTTTATACTGGTGATCTGTTTCTATTACAAGTGTTATAGGATTGGAATGTATTCATTTTTCTGGATTGCCAAAGACCAACCTATTGCCCATTCCTTATTAAACAAATTGCTATTAGAACAAATTCAATCAATGAAGAAAGGAGCAACAATGGAATGATATAAAATAGTCACATTATCAAATCTCTGATGAAAACTAAATCATCAATATAGCATGAAAGAACATTCAAGAGACATTAGGTTAAAGAAACAATGAAGACATAGTGCATGTGGAGACAGATGTGCAGTGCCTGGCAGGGAACTAAGGAACCCAGTACTCATCAATCACAGCCGCCGAAGACACTAGTATAAATCCAACAGCATAGAAACAGTTTGGTGGGTGATGACTATAGTTTTAAATGTAAAACTAACACCTCCAAGAACTGAAGGTTTTATTGGAAGTATATACTTTATTGAACTGATGTTTAAAAATATAATTTTGTATAGACTGGTGAAAGGTTTTTTTAAACCAGTTTTATTTATATTACTGTACTTTATTCGTTTTCATAAAAATTGTAATTTCTAGGAAATATGAAAGGGGTCCTAAAAATTAAACCCACAAATATTGCTATGGTAGTGGGAATGTGGCATTTCTCTATAGCCTGATGTTTTGAAGAAGTCTGCACAGCAGTGATAGGATATGATTCATTGTTTAAAGGTGTTTTCTTGTGAAGACTGCTGGCTGGGATCAGTTTCCTCTCCTAGACACCCAAATGAAGCTGGATGGATGGATAATGGTTTGCAGTGGCAAGGGACTCGGGTATCACCAATGCCAACACATAGGAAAAACACATATAAAGAAATAAACATTTTAAAATTCAGGCAAGTACTTCTCTTTAATAGAAACTTAGCCTGGGAAACAGTCTCAAAAATCTACAGATGGAATTGAATGAAATTAAAAGGTTTTTGTGTCACAAATGTTACACTATAAACAGTGCAGAAGGAGAGGGTTCTATTTGTCAACAAAACCTCACACAGGTGGCTAATATCTAGAATGTATAAAAAATGCAAAAATTAAACATGAAAACTCCCTGCCAATTAATAAATAGGCAAATAAACTGAACAAAAAGGTGAAACATAAAATCCAACATTATCCAATATTTTTAAAAGTTTCTAAATCCTTAATCCATCAAAGAAATTGAAATTAAGACTACTTTGAGATTCTATTTCATCCCAATCAGAATGGCCATCTTCAAAACAAAACAACATCCACAACAGCACACAAAATGAACAAGCAAACAACCCAAAAGTTAAAACAGATTCTGACATGGTTCCGACCAAAAAAAAAATAAATAAATAAAATCCTCATTCACTGTAGATCCATATTTAACCTGGTGCAACCACTGTGAAAATTAGTGTAGAGAGTTCTGAAAAAAACCCTGAAAATAGAATTAACCTAGCTATATCACTTGTGGGCATACACCTAAGGAACTCCACATTCTATCACAGAAGAACTGACATATCTGTTTATTGATCCTGTATTCAAAAGAACTATGGAAAAAATCTAACTAAAAATGAATGGATAATGCAAATATGGCAAAATTGACAATGCAACTTTGTTCAACCACAAAGAAAAGTGAAAATATGTCATTTGCTGAAATAGAAGGAATGGGAAAGTATGGTATTTAGTGATGTCATCTGAGAACAACAAGTCCTGGCTGCATACTGTCTCCTACACAGATCCCAGCTCCCAATCACTTATTGGTGTGTAATATTGGAGGAATGCATGTGAGTACAGGTTAGGAAAGTAAGACATAAGGGACTCAGGAGATAGGAAAAGGAGGCTCCACAGGATGGAGGTGAGTACAGTAATGAGAGGGATGTTCCATGAAAGTGGCAAGAAGAAGATGGTGGAGGTGGACCAGAACAAGGAATAAGGAGATGGATAAGAGGAATTGTGAGCTGGAGGACCAACCAAAGCTAAGTTAGCCACAAGGAGCCCTATGACTTTATAGGGAAATAAATACATATATATGGCAAGCAACTGTTATTTAAGATAAATTGGGAGATTTTCTTCTCAATGATATAGGAGAGCTGTTGTTTTTAAAATATTTTTATTTGTTTATTTTAAGCAAAGAGATGGAGAGAAGAGAGACAGACAGAGAGAAAAGGCATGCCAGGGCTTTGCACCACTGCAGATGAACTCCAGATACACCATCACTGTGTGCACCTGGCTTTACATGGGTTCTAGAGAATCAAACCCAGGTCCTAAGGATTTGCAGGCAAGTGCCTTAACTGCTAAGCCATCTCTCCAGGCTAGAGGGATAGTTCCTGATGCCTAATCAAGTCCTCCATGAGTCACTTCTGGCCATTTTTTTGAGAAAGCTAAGCCTTTCATGAGAACATTCTCTCTGTCTCCTGCTCAAAGGACCTCTTTTTCTTGTAACTCAGACAACATGACATCTCTCGGCAACCTTGGATTTGATATCCTTCACCTGATGTTTGGCATGGGACTAATGACACATTTTCCTGGAGTTGGAAAGATTAACAAGGTCTCCTTTTATGGAACTTGTAAAAGAAATATTGAAAAAAAAAAGCAATGATGATCCTCACATTATGAGTAATACCTGTTTAAATGATGCATTTTTTTCCTCTTCATTGCTCCTATTTTTGAACATATTTAATTCTACATTTTCTACTTTCCCAGTTATGGTAAAATAAGGCAAGCATCACATAAAGTGGCTGCTTTGCAGTTGTCAATCAACACTGATTTCTACCAAGATCAGCAGAGTGCGGTATTTATTAAAATTCACCTTTCCCCTGTGCTTTCCAGAAATCTTGATCTGCACTAATATTTTGAGCTGATATTTGTGAAAGATAATGATTTTGTGTTTATTTTTTCTTTCTCTCTTCTGGAGTCACTGTAAAATCTGCTCCTTGCTGTAAGTTAAGGTCATATAACACTCATAGCCTTACTATCATTCACAACTACACTTTGGCTTGGAGTCACTTCCAATTAATACAGGGTTTTCAATTTACACTGCTGTTCCTTTACATTTTCTTACATATTAGGTAAACAGAATGTTCTTACCACCTCAAGTCTGTCAAAAGGCAGATAGATATTTTGTTGCACTATCTCCAAGGAGCTTATCAGACTGCCCAGTCTTGTAGCCTGACTTGATCACCCCTGGGCAGGAACAATTCATCATGTTTCATTGAAGAAAACATGTTATGTTTAACATTCTGTCTAATCAGGAAAAATTACTTGATGTGTGCTATTAATGAGCATCATTTGTTGCCCCCAGAACTATCAATGAAAAAAATAATTTCAGAGATTTTCCTAGGATTCAGATGACTATATTTGGAAAAGGGGATATGAGTTGCCTGGGCCAATTTGCTTCTCAAATCAACTAAATAATAAGACTCTAAATGACAGATATATCCGTTGTCTTTGGCTCCAGTGATTCAGTTTGCTGTACCCCTGGTTTTCATGTTCTAAAAATATGATCATCCTACAACTTCTCATCGTTATAGCATCTAAACTGCCTCATTTTTGTACTGCAGATTTCACTGTAGTTCCTTGTGGGTTCCTAGGTTTCTACTACAATGTCTACTTCTATTCGATGGCTCAGCATTTACCTTGTTCAAGGAAAGAAGCTATCTCCTTCATTTCTTTGCACAAGTGTAAGTATATTTTCTGGCTTGGCTCCCTTTTGTTCATTAAGAATCGTTAAATCGTCTTTTGGGACTTAGCTGCACAAAGTACCTCCTGTATGATGTAAGACAACTGGCATTTGTTTAGATTGCTGAAGACACCTCAGCACCTCAGGCTGCCCTCACACATCAAGAGTCCCTGCTGGAATCTAGGTGGAAGCCAGTTCCCAGATGGTTTCTGGGTAGTACTGGAAGGAGCTACATAACCTGCCAGGAGAGACTGGCGTACAGGCACTCAACCTAGGAGGGTAATCACTGGCTGTCTGATCGGCTAAGAGATCTACTCAGTGGCAAGGAACTCTTAGCTGGAACTGGGATCCAAGCCAAATTTCTATGGACACAAAGAATCTGGACTCTAAAGGGAAGCTTCCAGTAACCATGTGTCTAAAGAGAGGCTACACCCATTATAATCTCACCAAACTAATAATGTAATTTACTTCACTTTCTGTTGGAGAATCTTTTATTCTTCAGATGGCAGTGGGAATCGTGGACAACCCAATTCTACCAACAAGACCAGAAATAATAGCAGACTCCTTGACAGGAAAAGAACCACCCCTAGCACATCAGCTAGGGGGCAGGTGAAACTGCAGAGAGGGTGGTGAGATGAGCAAGAGTGCTGCTTCCACAGCAGGCCTGACAATCTGCACCAGGTGATGGAGACTAACACCAAGGATACCCAAATGTTCCAAAGCAGAGAGCAATACTAAAGCAAGCTTAAAACTCACCCACCCTGGCTCAAGGAACTTTGCTGAAGAGGGGGTGGAAAGATTGTAAGCACCATGGTGGGGGAAGGAAGCTCTCAATCCCATGGAGCACACCAGCAATCCCACTCAGGAGAGGGCCCTCAGTGGAATGGGGGCAGGGAGGAGCGAAATAGTGGTACCAACACATGGCTTATACATACAACGTTTGTATTTATTAAAAACAAAACAAACAAAAAAAACAGAAAAAAAGGAGCCTGGCTTGGCAGCATACACCTTTAATCCCAGAACTCAGGAGGCAGAGGTAGGAGGATCATACATTTAGTTCCCTCTAATTTGAGACTACAGAAACTCCAGGTCAGCCTAGGCTAGAACAAGACATTACATACCACCCCAAACAAACAAACAAACAGAAAGCCCCAGAAAACTACCTAGGTTCCTTTCCCCAGTACCCATGTAAAACCAAATATGCGCATGCATCTGAAGTTAGTATGCTCTCTCTCTTTCTCTCTCTCCTTACTCTCCTGTCTCTATTTCACTCTGCTTAAAAATAGGTATCTAAATAAACAGGAAGAAAACAAAGATAGATAGTTACAATTATGCAATTATGAGGTCAAGCTCCATTCAAGCATTGACATACAATGATAAAACTGACCTTAGAGGGGTCATGATTCTTCCATGATCACTAAAGACAAATAACTAACCATCATTCACTGATGACATTGGTTAAAGTATGGGGAATAATATTTAGGAAGTTTTGAATATGCAAGAGAAGTTGATTCTGTTTCTATTTTTCAGAAGGCAGTGAGAGAGCTGTTGTCATTCCAACTCCACTGATTAATCACAGGCCAAAGGCTGATATCTCAGCAAGAGGTGAACCACCCCAGGCCTATCCTGTAGGCCCCAAGTGAAACACTTGAGACAGTGGTCGGTCAAGAAAGAGACCTATAACCACAGCCAGTCATCCCAGGATAAGTCAATGAGACAGACACCACTAAAAGTAGAAGCACAGAGACTCTTAAGGTCACAACAACAATGAAACAGACTTAAAACTCACCCTCCATGACTCAGGGTACTGAGCCGAAGAGGGGGCAGAAATACTGTAAGAGCCATGGTGGGAGAGATTATCCAGAGACATTACCCCCCTCAGCTACAATTCACAAGGGGAGGGAACCTTGTTGCCTCCTGTGCTATCCATAACCCTTGCCACATGGATTGATAGTCTGCCTACTGAGGAGGATACCCAGGGGATTGGGGATTGAGGGGAGGAAAAGGGAATATAAGCACATTATTTACTCAATCAATGTATCTAATTTTGGACAATAAAGACAAAATTTTAAAAAAAGAGAAGTTGGACTCAACTAGAAAATAACATGATGACATGAGAATTTTCAGCCATGAAACAGTACATGGGTGAGAGGATGGAAACATCAGAGATAGGGCAGTTCCTGCTAAACTACCTGTGATGGTTAGGTTTTGTTGTCAACTTGGATCTTTTTAATTATCTTGGGTGGGTCTCTGACTATGTTTACAGGAAGGCAGCCTCTCTGCAAGGGGCGGGATGTAAGGAAGCTCAAAGGAGCTAGAAGTAAATACCCTTTCCTGTGTGGGCAGTGCAGGAAGGAAATTCCAGAGACTCAGGAAGCCATTAAGTCTGTAGAAAGGGTTGTAAGACCCCGTCTATATAAAAGGGAAGAAATTCTCTCCTTGGCCCCTCTGCCTGTTTCCTGTTCTGTGTGTGTAGTATAGATATGTGTTTTGCTATCTGCTCAAATCTGTGAAAGAGAACCAGCCTCTTTCACTTTTATGGGACTTCCCCTGGATTGTAGCTGCAATAAATCATTTCCTCCCATAAATTGTGCCTGGTTTGGAGATTGATCTCAGCGGTGTGTGGCTAACTACAACACTAACCAATCAGGGCTTCTTGACTGAGACAGGACAGTGTAATCAGGCATCACTAGGGATTCCTGGAGGATGTGTAACCTGATCATGATTAAATATGCCCATGAGTGTCTCTGACTAATCTTGTTAAGCAGGATTCTTTTAAAAAACTAGATTTTATAAGGAATGCACCCATAGGCCAGGAGAAGCTCAGAAGCCTGACTCATGTTGACCAGAGCAGAGAATTGCTGTTAATCTGTACTCTTGGTTTGCACTTTCTCTTTTACTTGTTCTTTCTCTGCTGTCCCCACTCAGTTGATTTAATATGAAGTGGTCTTTTCTACTCACCATAGGTATGGGTAATAGTTAATACAGATTTAATGGCTACAAAATAATTTTTAAATACAATGCCACTTTTTTATATTTATATCACTTTTAACTCATTTTCTGGAACATATAAAATATAGACTTCAATAAAAGTGTTTACTTCTCAGATTTATTCCTATTCATTTTTATGTTATTTCTTAATCCCATACAATTCCTTTCATTGTGCTTATGTCAGCTTATAATTTCTTTTTTTATATGTGTCAAAATAAATTTTATTGACATTGACATTTCCCATCAAAATCTTTGGAGGGTAAAAGAGAATAGATATATATATATTTTTTTTTCTTTTTTTCCATTTATTATTATTATTATTATCATTATCATCCATAATTAAACAGATTGAATGAACAGATAATGAGTTGATATCCCCCTTTCTTCAATTTCTCTCTTCCCTGTCCCCAATCAGCTGGATATCCTCCTCCGTGGGCAGTCTGGATCAGTCCATGTGGTAGGAAGTTATGGATAGCCTAGGAGTCAACCTGGTTCCACCCCCCTTTGTATCTTGTTACTGAGGGGGGCCATGTCTCTGGATATTCTTCTCTACCATGGCCCTTACAATCTTTCCACCCCCTCTTCCGCTCAGTTCCCTGAGTCATGGTCGGTGAGTATTAATGCTGCTTTTTGGTTGACTTCTTAGGGAGTGTCTGTACTTCTGCTTTAGGCTGTATTGAAAATGTTGGTGTCTGTCTGGTTTATCCTGTGTTGACTGGCTGGCTGTGGTTGTGGGTCTCTTGCTTATCCCATCACTCTCTGCAGAGTTCTATCTGGATCCTTCATGGAAGATCCGGTGCGGCTCGTCTCTTGCCCAGATGTCAGCTCTTGGCCTACAGTTCGTTGGTAGGGTTGGAGGATCCATAGCTCTCTGCATTCTAAAAAATACAAACAGACTCTCCATCAGAGAGTGAGATCAGTATAGGTTAACTTAGATACACATTTCTGAATTAGATAGATTCTAATATTAGTAGCCTCTTTATAAATCACGCATGTAGTGCATTTCCCTTTGAGGGCCTAAGATTTTGGTTCCCAGTGTATTTCGCCCCGAGTCCCCGGTTCTGGTTATGGGCACCCCGTCACTGAGTGGATTACTAGGCCGAATTAAATTCTCCATTGCACAAGTGCTCATTTCATGGTTCGCTGTTCTCTCCCAGTAGGCAGTGTGTTTAGCCTACTCATGGTGGAAGACTGTGTTTCATGCTAGTGGTCTCTGTTTACTACAGCTATCATTGACCAGCTTCCCCTGGCAGTTTATGCAGTGCCTTCCAGCATTGCACTAACTTCCATCTTGGGGCTGGTTACCATTCTGGACCTTGCAGCATCTCTTGATGCTGGTAGGTGGCTGTCTGTGGTTTCTTCAGCAACAGGATCTTGCCTCAGGCCTGGGGTGAATATTCAAGAGCTTTGACAGAATCCTGTCTTGTTTTTGAGACCTCATGGGTCACTTTGGTCTGCAACTCAGTTAAGGAAGGAGCTGGCTACCAGAACTAGGAGTTGCCAGACTGATTTTTCAGTTTATAATTTCTTGAAAAATGTAGAAGGCTTCCAGATATTTTAACCCAAAACTGCATCAAAGTTAGCAAAAAGCAAGGATGAATGGAGGCAAGGCCTTAGTTCTTTTTATTAGCAAACACGTATAGAAATGCAAAATACTCTAGTGAATGCAGGATCTTTTCAGAAAAGAGCCAAGTGGCTGCACATGCCCAGGTCAGGATTCATTTCTTTGTGTTGAGCCAGTAAAGCATTAAGAAGACACAGCCATGGGGACTCAGATGCTGGAGTCAGACAACAGTATAATCTTCATGGTATTGGTTGTTTAGGCATGCAGAATGAAGAGTTATGGGGTTACAGCAGTGTCCACACATATTTGAAAGGAAAGTCTGTCAGACCAGACAATATGCAGCAGGATCCCAGGCCCAGGAAGGTTGTATAGAAGGACATATAGGATGTCGGAATTAAGCTGCAATGGAGATATCTGGAAGGCAGAAATGCAGTGACATGCAATTCCTGCTGAAGAAAGCATTGGGCCATCTCCTGACAGTATGGCCACCGGTTGCACAATGGACTTTAATCAGTAGAGTCACAGAGGAAGATGTTGGATTCAGAGCTTTTGAGAGTCTGTATCCACCAGAGCTTGCACTCAATCCAATGCACAGGGTTCAAGATTACTGCTGGTGTGGTTCAGTCTTCTTTGAAGTCAATCCTTTCTTTCCTTTTAGGTATTTCTCTCTTTTGAAATAATATTCTTTATCTGTGCCTTCTCCATCATTGTATATGGGAAACATACAAGTGCCTAAAATTGTTTTAAAAATATTTTCAGGTGCTTATATTTGAGTTTGCTTCAGATGTGACTTTAAACATGGATGTTTGAGTAAGAATGGAATGTCTGAATAGGAAATAAATGCATTTTCCATTAAAAATGAACCTGAATATTTGAAGGCTGTAGTTTGAATGAATGCTTTCTATAATGTTTATATGTAAAGGCTTATTCTCCAGAGTGGTGGTATTGGAAATGGTGTGGACCTTGAAGAAGTGTGACTTGATGGAATTCGTTAGATCACTGGAGACATGTCCTGAAAAGGATGTAAGGGGGCCAGAGAGATGGTTCAGTTTGTAAATGCATGCCACTGCAAGGACGTGGGTTTGGACCACCAGAATTCAAGTGGTGTTGCACACCTGGGGATACCTGTGGTTTGACGGCTGGCCACTTGACCTTAGTTGGCTGACTCCAGGTTTAATGAGAGACTTTGCCTAAAAAAAATAAGATCGAAGTAGATTGAAACAAACATGCAATGCACACATGCACACACACACACACACACACACACACAGATTATTGAAGTCAGAAACTCAATTTCTTTTAGTTTCTTGCTTTTGGATTTTTTTTTACATTTTTTTTTTATTTCTTATGAAATTGTACACTTAGACCCACTATACCTCACCCCAATTCTACCTATGGTCTCCTTCAGTGGGGTTATTGGTATTTATTATGGGGACCAAGAGGTCTCAGTCTCTGTGGTGGGGAATTATTTGCATAATTTGCTATGCCATATCCTGTCAGCATTGTCATTTGATATCCTATACAAAGGCCTCAAAGCAATGAGTCCCTTAACTTTGGAGTGGATCCTCAGAACCAGAAGCAAAATAAACATTTAATTTGACATTAATAACTTCATTTTCAATCAAATAAAAAACAAAAATACATGATCAAGATGTTGAAAAGATGGTGATGATTATCTGTATACTAAAATATACACTTTAGTGACCAGAAGATTAAAGGAAGAGATAGAATTGCTGAAAAAAAATCAATTTTTTATTAACATAAAAATGAAGTCAGACTAGATAGTTAGCCAAAGAGAAGCATGCTTAAACTTTGAGATGTTCCTGTTGGACACCCTGAAGTGACCACAGTTATTTGCTTTGCTTTGATATGTCAGTTGTAAGATCTCTAGTTGGAAAGTGAAGATTAGTATTTGGTATAGCAGATTCAAGTCAAGAAAGTGCTTCCTTTTTTTCATCTCTCTTCACACTAATTTGGACAACTCAAGCCTCATAAATTTAAGGCATGTGGAAATATAATTCCCTCATGTATCTAAAAATAGAGGCAAATTGGACCATGGTGAACTATAGCAATGATTCAGACATCAATTGGTAATAAATAAGTGAATGCATGGATAAATAAACCATAACTTGGCAGATAAAATTAGAATGCTGCTATATTTCAGAAATTCTTTGTGTGCAGTTCTAGATAAGAATTTTTTATCTATAATGTACTATAAACTTACAACTTTATAACTCCTCTCTAAATCTAAGAATTGAGCACAATATGTTCAACTTCTTAAAATCTCATCTTTATCATTTTCTAACAATACCTTCTCCTGAATTTTAACTCACTATCCTGTTCATTTCTGTGACAAATGCCATCAATGACACATAAATGTCATCTCCCCTTTCCTCCACATTGTACTTTGGGTGCAAGTCCAACAGCAAACCAGGCCTATTTCTGGTTCCAAATGCACTTTGTCACCTGAACACAAGCCAGAAGTGAAAGGGAACCAGGATATACAGGAAGAAATACTGTCAAATACACTAGGAATATGATCAATTACCACCTCGGGTTCCTTTTCTACCAGTTCAGATAACACTGGAGTATATATTTTACACATGAGAAATAATACGATTTCCCAGAATAACCAAACTTCCATTTTTCTACTGCATTATTGAACTGATTAAAGATGAAGTTCTTTCCATGCATTAATTTCATGTCTCCAACAGCCTTTCCTAAAATCCCTTTTCCAAGAAAGTCACTTGAATCTTTTCTTCCACTTATGTTATTAAACAAATAAGAAGAGAGTAAAAATCTTCTAAGTTAGCATTCTCCAAATAGATATTTTCCTTTCTCCCCAACCGGTCACTCCACCATGGTTCAAGGGATCATCAAGATGGAATCCCAGAAGTCAAGCATTGTATCTCTGTCTCTCTTTTCTTCATACCCTCTATCCCGTGGATTGGTGCAGCAAGCCCACTGAAGAGGGCCCCCAGTGGGATAGGGACAGGGAGGAGGGAAATGGGGGTACCATCATAAGACTTGCTCATACAATGTATCTTATTATTAACAATAACTATGAAAAAATCTTTTAAACCATACTGGCTCTCATAGCTATTACCACTTTACCAAAGTCACCTTTAGCCCAAGTTGTTAAAATCATCTACCAAGTTTGCTATCACCATATTTTCTCCACAAAGTAAATTAAATTATTGGATTTCATCTACTCATGGTAAACTGAATAATCCAATGGTGTTGCATTTCTTTATGTAATTTTAATTATTAAATGTATTTTCTACCAATAGTTTTGTTTAAGTTTCAAGTTATCACTCCAACCTCACCTCTTCTCTCCTTCTTTCTTTGGAGTAAATATGTAAATATGATTGAACAAATAAAAGTGAAGGCATCCTTGGTGTAGGGATATACATTGGGGGAGAATGTTACATGTGTAAGTGTAAAATCAAATAAGATAGGTCAGTTATGCATTTAACATAATAGACAAAATAAAACAAAAATATTTTCAAACAATTAAGATGATAGTTTACTTTAAAGTGAATAGTTTTTATAATGATTAGGATTTTAAATGTATAACTATTATTGAAATTTCTGAAGGAAGAGCTTCTGTACATGAGTATATTACATATATAGAAAAAATGTCTTTTTGCAAATGAAAGAATATGTTAATTAGTTTGTCCCTATAAAAAGAGAAATGACTGTACTTTTGTTACAATAAAAAACTCCCTCTCACAAGAGACTATACAGACATCCATATAACAATTTGCAGCACATTCAGTGATTTTATATCATTTATTTTAATTTTATGCATTAACATACACCATTTAATATTTTTTATCAAATTTACACACTATAAGTTAACATATCCTGTTATCATTTGATATATCTTGTGAGTGTTTAGAAAGAAACTGAAATATAATGTGCTTCTAGAGAAAAGTGTGATATTCCACCTTTAGTCAAATGGGTCCATGAAGATTTATGCACCATTCTCAAGGTTGCTAACTTTGTCACTTTCTGCACGGTAAGGGGCTTCTATTCTAAAGTTATGCATTTTGTTTCTGGGTTGTTGCTATTAACATCATAAAGTCCAATAAATCTTTCTCTCTTTGATGTCATTTACAGGAAATAGTAAATTTTTTCCAGGAAAAAATTAAGAGGAGAGCCTTGTAGAAATGTGTGTGGACTAGGAAAGTGTCATGCCAGCAGTGAACATTTGGAAAGGTCTCCTTCAAGCATTGCAATGCTTTATATCTTTTGGTGCCAAAAAATCAGCATTTACTGAACAAAGGCTCAACAACTTATTAATGTTGTTCATGGGCTAGAAAGTCAATGATATAAAGATGAGACATAATGTTGAAAGACAAACAACAGACAATAAAGCAACTAAGCACAAAACATGATGAAACTAGGGCTGGAGAGATGGCTTAGTGGTTGGGGCACTTGCCTCCAGTGCCTAAGGCCCCCAGTTCAACTCCCCAGTGCTCACATAGGCCAGACCCACAAGGTGGTGGCCCTGGCACTCTCTCTCTCTCTCTCTCTCTCTCTCTCTCTCTCTCTCTCTCTCTCTCTGTATCTCTCTGATTGAAAACGAATAAATAAAATATTTTAAAAAAACATGATGAAACTAAATGTTCTGTAATTTCATAAGCATAAGAGTGAGAAAACCTAGAGTAAGAATTTGAAAAATTAGTCAAGCTCTTTATTATATCTATTGTTATTGAATTCACTTTTAATTTTCATTTCTGTATAGATATATGTATATATGGCATCTTTTCATTTTTTGTTTTTATTTATTATATTTTATTGAAGAATCCCTGTAAAGTGACTTTAAGAAGCTACTGCTTTGAACTGGTAAACATCACATGGGCAAAAAGGTTTAAATTATAAACGAATGTATCAAATAAATTAATCAAACTATAAGTGATTATAGTAAATGGCAGTGAAACATGATAATATAATATTGAAGGTAGTCTGAAAATTCTGATATTTATTCTGAGGGAAATCTCTTCCATTTCAAAGTAATGGGAGTTCTGCTTTTCACTCCTTTGTTGCTCCAGTTATTCTACACGTTCGTTTCCTTCCACATCTTTAATTTGTGTTCATGGCTTGTTCTGCACTGGGTAAAATTCATTTTCTTTTTCTTTGAGCCTATTAATTTGAATCTCAATTTTAAACTTGAATTCCAACTCAAGGCTCTTAAAATCACATAAAAGAACTTATGAGAAACTGAATCATACTCGTTTTGATCACTGGACATTAAAATAAAAATAAACATTTGATTAAAAGCAAAGCCATAAAAGTAAAATATGCAATATACATGATTACACAAATATGTGTAAGTAGTGTTATGAAATGGAATACACAAATCCTCCTGTTTTGTGGGAAGGTCACAGAAAAAATATATTTTTTATTATCATTTTGGGAAAAGCTATATTATGAGCATTACAGATTCATGACTGGATCTCAACTCTACTTTTGTTACTGTATTTTAAAACAAACGAAAAACATAATAGTTATTGAAAACTGGTGTAGTCATGACATGTATATACATGTCCAGTGAATTGTTACAGATTTCATTCGTTTTATGTTTCATTCTTCTATTATTTCTACAGGGATTTTTATTTTGAATTCTGAATCTAGACAGGGCAGTTTTCCATTATCACTGCTCTTTGTGATGGGCTCCAAGAGACAAGTAACATTTGCACTTAGACACCTCTCAAAGCTGTCCATAAATACAATCAAAGGTCGAAGTGAAGAAATCTTACATTTGACTCTGGCAAGAAGTCTCAGTAAAGAGCCCAGTTTGATCAATACAGGCCTATTAATTTGGATCCCAGCCTGATGATTACCGTTCCCTCCCCAGAGTCAAATTACCCTGAAACAGCACAAAAACTACTCAGAATGATTGGTCCGAAACCACAAAGAAAAGTGTTTTTTTTTCCCCTCACAGTCCAATATCACTGAGCTGTTCACAGTGAAAGGATGAGAATTTGGTTTTATAGTGAGCATTCCTTGCTACTGGACCCCTGGAATGCTCCATAATGGAAGTAAATATCAGATGGGAAATTCCAGAGCTCTTGGGGTGCTCCATGAGACTTTGTCTTGGAATATTAGAGCCCATTTTGTTGATGGGTAGAATGTTGGTTAGGACCCCAAGGGCACTCTACCATTTCTAAAAAGATTCTCGGTCTTATTTTCCCATTTCAACTGAAAAAAGTCATAAGCGCATCTTCTCAAATGGCTACTATCTAGTGAGTGTCTACTGGGGGGGGGGCAGGTTGCACCCACCTAACTATCAAATGCAGTTTGTGTTGAAGCTGCAGCTACCACTGTGGAGTGTGTTTTACTCTAACAATGTGAGGATATGGAACCACAACCTGCCAGGACCAACACCTGCCCAAGGTGATGAGATTGCAGTAAATGTTTCCTACATGCATCCATCAGATTTAAGAAATTTACAGAAATACAAGACAGACCGAAGTTTAGAAGGGACATGTTTTTGCAATGTGAAAAAGGTTCTGTTTATTATATGTAACTCTATTTTATGATCAGAACACACGGGCAAGAAAATAAGAATAATTCTGGCTAGTATTTTAAATTAGTTCTTAAATAATTGAGAAAAGATATGCATATGAAAATACAATACAAGGTAAAAATTCGATCAGTGGTTTTCAATAAAATTTCTGGCAGCAATATCATAAATGCATTTGTCTAAAGAGACAATTCATTTGGAGCACTCTAAAGCAATATTTTTGAGAGTGTTAGTATGAAATAAAATGGTTTTACCAGGGGGTTCAGACATGATGAATGAAGAGACCTCATCAAGAGATATCTTCATGGTGGGCTGAAGAGATGGCTCAGCAATTAAGGCACTCACCTGCAAAGCTTAATGACCCCAGTTTGATTCCCCAGTGTCCACATAAAGCCAGATGCACAAAGTGGTGAATTCATCTGCAGTTCATTTGCAGGGGCTGGAGGCCCTGGTGTACCCTCTCTCCCTCTCTCCCTCCCTCTCCTTCCCTCTCTCTGTCTCTGTCTCTCTCTCTCTCTGCTTGCAAATAAATAAATAAAAGTATTTTTAAACATCTTTATTGTCAATAATTAGATACACTGTATGAGCAAACCTTGTAGTGGTACCCCCATTTTCCTCTTCCCTGTGAAACCAGATCACTCTTATAATTTAAAAACATATATTTGGAAGAATTTTCTTTTTTGTTCTGGCAAAAATATATACCTGATCATACTCTTAAAATAGAAAAAGTGAAACTAGAAATATATTTGGAAAAATAAATTAGAATAATTGTATATTTAAAAGTGAGGTTATTTACTGGAAAATCATGTGGCATTTTTTTCCTGTATTTATTTATTTATAAATTTAGATTGTTTTTCCCAGGCAGGCTCTTGCTCTAGTGCAGGCTGACCTGGAAAGCACTCTGTAGTTCCAAGCAGGCCTAAAACTCCGTGATTCTCCTACCTCTGCCTCCTGAGTGCTGGGATTAAAGGCACGCACCACCATACCCAGCTTCCTTGTATTTAAATTTTTCCTAAATTCATATGTTGGAGATAGGAAAAAATCATGGTCATAAATAAAGGTGTAGATGTCTTACATATAGTAATAAGTTGTTTTAAATGGTACAACAGATTATCAAAGTGTCCTTCAAAAGTAAAACAAGATAAAATGACCAAGAATAGAAGAGTTGGGAATGTGAAACATTTTAGGACTAATCAGAAAAAAAAAACTATGAAAAGTAGAGAAACAGGAATCAGCACTTCTTATACTGTGAGGGTCAGGCAGCTCCATAGACACCCTCCCCTTGAGTGGGAGGTGTCTAGCTTGAGCTACAACCTAGGGGCTAAAACTGACTGAAAAAGTATGAACCAGTCAGCTGTCTCTCTGACTCACCTGAGGGAACTTTAATTCCCAAGAACCTTTGTCTTAGCCCTCTTTCCCCCACATGGCAGGCTGTCAATCTGACCTCTGACTCTCCAGGGACCTGTCAGGTCTCCCCAGCCCCCACCACAGCCTTTTGCGAGGGGATGGATTTCTCTTCCACCTGAATATTTTCTTCTCATGATCTTTCCCCTTATGCTTGTTTAGCTAAACATAAGTTCTGTTAAACTCTCCACGTTTTCTCCTCACACTGGTGGCCAGAGAACTCTGTACCTCTACATGTTCCATTAAATAATAAAGTCTCCCACTATACCTTACTATCTTGTTGTCTATAATTTTAATTCTTTAACTTTGTAGACAAGAACTCCAGCACTCTTTAAATTTTGGGGCACATTGGAATTTTTGCTGGGCGTTATCTAAATTCTAACCCCTAGCTCACCCTGTTTCAATACCAAGGAAAAAGAACATTTGTAAAAATATTAATCTTTCACTCAAAATTTATCACACAAGTGAAGACACTTTCAGTGAATCAATGAAATGTAACTTTATCCCCATATTAAATCATCTTCAGATTTTTTTCACTTCTAAATACACATTTGAGAAAAAATGAGTTATCCTGCATCCAATATGCGATATTACTACTTAACATTTTTTTTCTGGTTTTCAAATTCAATTTTATATATGAGTTCGACATTTAAAACTTAATTCATAAGAAGCTTCAAAGGTTAGACATACTTATTTTGCACCAGTGACCTGACATGGTGGAATCATATAGCAGGTTCCTACCCATATTTCAAACTATGGCTTCATATTCCTTCCTCTGCCACCTGCTCGGCCTGTGTGTGCCATCTGCACCCTTTTTGTAAAGAAGAGGATGAAGTACATCTTCCTGAAAGCTCCTCAGTTTATAAGGATCTACCGCAGAACACCTTCCTTATATACCTACAGAAAACTTCATAAAAGAATGTAAAAATTAAATAAATTAGACAGGTTTTATCATGACTGACTTGTTATATAAAGATGGTCATTTTAAATGTTAAAGCCTTTCACAATATGTGCTGAGAAATAAATGAGTTTTTTTAATATATCTAGAATATATTTGCCTTAGAAAGATGATAGGCTTTATTTACTTGTCGTTTATTTTCTAATGACACATAGATGATTAATTTGAATAGGTGTATTACTGTTACACATAAGGCACAGCCATTTTGCACTTAGGTACTTCTTAGAGCTATGAGAGCCATATCTCCCAGCAATCCACCTGTAGAATTTCTCATTCAAATCAATGTTGTTTTCTGAATAAACGCATATGCCCATCTAGGTGCAGAGATAGCATCCACTGATGGGTGCCTCGTGAGCTCAAATGCCCTCTGTTTTGCCTAACTTCCACACGTGAGTGGATGATCCCACATACTGAACAGAAGCACAGGAAATTAAATAAGCGAACCAACAGGGTACAGATTGGGTTGGCGATACAATGGCTTGGAATGATTTTTTTCCCACTTTAGCATGGTGTAAAATCAATACTCAAACTATACTTTAAACTTTGATTTTTTTTCTCAGCTAGCAGTACGACTTATTTAACAATATAATAATGCCAAGTAATCCTGGCAGAACGCTTCATGTCAGCCTGCCGTGCAATCGTGGCATGAATGACTTGCTCCTTATAGTAATCTGCTAAGCTAAGCTTTCATATTGTGCAGCTTTGTAGACTAAGTGCATTTTTATTTGTGATATTTTAACTTATGACTGATTTACTTTGCATTTTAATTTCAGAAGCACTTGTATTACTTCCAGAGAAAACAAGATTACAAAATGGCATACTTGTGATATAGATCACGTGAGTGATATTTGCACAGCCATACACTAAATTTTAAACAATCAAAATTATGGAGTATACTATAAGAATAAGAAGACACAAAATATGTGCAGGTTTTATGGGTATTGTAGGTAAAAATATTAGTAAGCCTTATTCTTAAAAGAGAAAAGTTGAACAATTATTTCTTAAATTGAAAAGTGTGTTTACTGAAATAATGACTGTTATTTAGTGATATAATCTGGTATCAGGCTCAGTTCCCAGCTTTTAGTATTGTTAGGAGGATGTAGAAACTCTTGGCCATAGAGACTAATGGGAGAAATCTTAGAAAGGTATACTGTGTCACTGGCTCCTACCCTTCCTCTCTGCCGTCCCATGGCCATGAGTTGATAAGCTTTTTCTGTCACTTAAACCATGATATGAGGTTTCTACAGGTCCCAAAGCAATGGAATAGGTCAACTGTGGGTTGAAATCTACAACAATGTGAGCTAAAACAAACTTATCTCTTTACATTAGCTCATTGATTCTTCCAGTAATGGAACACCATCTAACACATTTAACAATATGGTTTGTTGTCCCAAAATAAATATAAAGCAATTATAAATTCTTATAGTATAGATAAGGCATAAGTTCTGTGGATTTACATTTAGTCTAAATTATTTGCACACGTTTATATATTGTTAGGATTCTTTATATATAAAATGATAAATTAAAAAAATGTATTTATTTACAAGCAGAGAAGAGAGATAAAGAGAGAGAAAGAGAGAGAGAGAGAGAGAGAGAGAGAGAGAGATCTAGCCACTGCATACAAATGCCAGATGAACATGCCACTTTGTGCATCTGGATTTTTATGCCTGTTAGGAAACAAACTCTGATGAATAGGTTTTACCAGTCAGCACCCTAATTGCTGAGTCATATCTCCAGGCCTCATATTTTGCTTTCGTTTTATAAGCAGTGTCTCACTCTAACCCAGGCTAACCTAGAATTACACTGTTGCCCAGGCTGGCCACAAACTCAAGACAATACTCCTACCTTAGGTTCCCAAGGATTTGGATTATAGATATGAGACACCATACCCTGTTGTCTGACCATATTTTAAAATATCATATACCTATTGGTCAGCTCACACAGCACTGGTATGGACCTTCAAAGCAGGCACAAATATGGGAGGAAAAGATTTGTTGAAACTACAGATCCAGGGGAAGTTCCATAATGGTGAAAGAGGCTTATCCCCTTTCACAGGTCCAAGTAGAGAGAGAGAAAAACCATCACCAACAACATACACAGACCAGCAAACAGGCAGGGGAAGAGAGATTTCCTTTCCCTCTATTTGGATTTAGGGCATGGTTTTACAACTATATGGTTTTATAGACTACTGATTCTCTGGAATTTCCTCCTGCAAGGCCCTACCAGGAATAGAATTGTGTTTCTAGCTCACCTGAGATTCTTTTCTTCCTGACCCCTACTGAGATGGCTGCCTTTCTATAAACAACCTCCAAGACCTACCCAAGACTACTAAACAGGTCAAGTTGACAAAAAAAAAGAAAAAAAAACATCATACCTATAATCAGATGTTATTAATAGAATATCATGATTACATGCAGACATATTTCTATGGTAATGGTCAGTAATTTTAGACCACTATTCAAATAAGGCATTAGCTAAATAAATAAATAAATAAATAAATAAATAAATACATACATACATACATACATGCATACATACATACATACATACATACATACATACATACATACATAATGTGACACTTAAAATCCAAGCAGAAGTATCTGCTTAATGATAGTAACCAAACAACACTGATCAATGCTGCATTTGAAACCCAGTTATAAGGGAAAAAAATCTATAGCCTATCTGGTAACCCAAAAGGAAATTTCAAATTTTATAAACCATGCCAACAAAAGTTATAAGGTCTCCTTTTATTAAAGAGTAAGCATTCTGAAATGTCACATATACAGTGTGACTGAGGCAATAGCAGAGAATGTTTCAGATTGTATTCAGATGAAATATACTCTGTATATTTTAGATAATCATCTTAAGGGCTTATTGCAATGCTTTCAGAATCACAAGCTTTTCTTCTTGTCAATTTTGCTGCATTCCAAACACACTTTACAAGCTTCGTTGCAATATCCTGTGAACAATTCTTCAGTCCTGCAGGAACTCAGTTAGCGTTATCAACAAAGATGTGAAATGCTCTATAACGGTAAACCAGATAAAGTGGATCAATATGGACTCTGGCAACATAAACCTTCTGGCATATGAAAAATGCCATGATGATTCAGGCTCTGCTGCTGGTATGGGGCTACTGAGCAGCTCTGTAAAATATGCAAAAAAAAAAAAGACAGTCTGCTAAAATTCCCCACAGATGTCTCAGACATTGCTGTCTGAGAGCTTCCCATAATGACCTTATGCATAGAATGTCTCTTAAACAATTCTCCCAATGACATCTTAAGATTCTACCTCCTCCTCTGTGACACCATTACAAACAAAAAGACCTAACATTCCAGGTACAGAGAGCTCTTCCAGAGCATTCTCAGCATGTCTCTCTTGCTGAACTCCACACCCCACACATCTGTCATCACAAACTTGCACTTTGAATGTCCCAAGTCCAGCGTATACAGTGCTGATGGAGTTGCCACTCTAATAAAACCCAACCAAACAGAAGCATCAACCATCCATGGATCTGCCAGAGAAGTGAGGACACAAGGCATGTGACACTGACACTCCCCCAATTGGACAGACAGACAGGGAGGGAAACAGAATAAGAACGTACTGAAGTGGTAGATGGGGACCAAATGTAAGAAGGAATGTTGGGGGGGATATTTTAACTGTGCTTGGAAAATCACTGTAGCCATAACAAGAACAATTCTGAGTGAAAAACTCCAGAATAAAGTGATAGGAAGTCCCTCTTTTGGAATTGAGAATCTTGGAGTTCTACTTTGATTTCACAATAGTTACGCTGGTACTACCTAACGGAGAAAGGGGCAAAGAACTATTTTGACATATATCACAACATTCTATTCTCACTAAGGCTTCAAGGGAAACTATTCTACCAGAACCTAACCTACTGGGATGTATCAGAGCCTGACCTACAAGAATGAAATAAAACGCCCAGCTCCAGTTTACTCTAGCACACTGATTTTCTAAAGTGTGGGGCACATTAAATTGAAAAGCACTGTAGAAGCTCACACCACAGAGATGTAGATCAACAAAAGACATATACCAAGTCATGGAACTACAGAATTACATATAATTGCATCAACCTCCCAGATACTGTTCTTTTACGTTAAATCATATCTACTGTCAAGCTTAAAACCTGAAAAATGTCAAGGTGTATAAAACAGCAATGACATAACAGTTTGAAGATATTGAAATTACTAGATCAAGTATGGCGAGAAGTTGAAATTAGCATACAAAGATCTTTTTAAACCATAAGTAATATTTTCAACGCAAACTAATGCAAGAACAAATTGATAAAATTTGTTCAGAAATTAAAATTCTAAAAAAGGATTAAAAAGATCATAGACACTGTAAAAGAAATTAAGAACTTTTGAAGGGGCACATTAAGAGTCTTAATAAGGCACATTGACAAATCGCTGACCTTGAACATTTAAAAGGGAAACTTTCACAACTGAAAAGCCAAAAGTTTGAAAAAAATATAAAGAAGTTTATGTGTCAAAAATCGTTGGTTTCTGTCTCACTGGCTTATCCTGTGTTAAGTGGTTCCCTTGTTCATCCCATCATTCTCTGCGAGGTTCCATATGGGTCCTCCACGATATGACTGTGGTGGCTCATCTCTTGCCAGGATCTCAGCTATTGCCCTACAGTCAGTTGGTAGGGTTAGATGGGCCACAACTCTTTTGCTGCATCCTGAAAAATACAAACACAATCTCCATCGGAGAGTGAGACAAAATATACACAATTCTGGATTACCTAGATTCTATTTTTTGTAGCCTCCCCATCAATCGCTCCCATAGTGCATCTTGTCTTGGGAGCCCAAGAGTAAGGGATCCAGTGTCTATCGCCCAGAATCCCAAGTTCCAGACAAGGGCTGCCCCTCATTAAGTGGAAAATTGAACAAGTTTGCAATCCCACCAGCAGTGAATGAGGGTTCCTTTTTCCCTGCATCCTCACCAGCAACGATTGTTGTTGGTTTTCTTTATGATTGCCATTCTGACTGGGGAAAGGTGGTATCTCATTGTGGTTTTGATTTACATTTCCCTGATGCTTAAGGATGCTGAGCACTTTCTCAGGTGAGAAAAGGCCATTTGTGTTTCCTCCTCTATGAGTTCTCTGTTGAGTTCTGTGCCCCATTTTGTGAGGGGGCAGTTTGGGTTTTGATATTAATTTTTTGAGTTATCAGTAGGTTCTGGAAATTAGGCCTTTGTCTGAGTTGTAGCTGGCCAAAAAAAATAATAATAATGTATTGAATCTTGGCTTAAATTCCTACGATATTAGCAACTGGGGAGAGTGAAAGAGGAATCAAGGGGAAGAACAGAGATCTTTTGGGGACACTGAAACCAAAATGTCTGATATTACAACTGTGAAGCAAATGATATATTTTCAAAAATAATATATTTTCAAAGTGTTAAGTGATGTAGAGTACAAAGATTGTTTATAAACGTAATGCAAATCGATTCAGGGTATACTACTAGTGCATCAGTGACGGTCTGTGCATGGTAACAAATGGACCATTGCGCTCTACAATGACTGTAGTGGAGAAAGATTTTGTGAGTTGGAGTAATGCTCACACACAATATCTCTTTACTTTCCACTCTAGTATTTTGTATATTTAAAACCGCTCTAACAATGTGTAGTTTTGGAAAACTATCTGAACACTTTCATTATTTGCTCAACGTTGACCTTGATAGTCTTGTAAATTTTTGAGAAAATGTTAGGTATCCTTCTTCTTTACACTTTACAAATTTTCCAGTTTTATACTATAAAATCTGATCTAGTATAGAAGCTAGATTTCTGCATCTGATTTCTTTTTTCTTGGCAACCTGGTATGGGCACGCTTGTAAGGAAGCTAAATATGCTTTGATCTTTAAACCTTCATCAAAATTCATATAGCATCCTGTCTACTACCTGGTTCAGATTCTCTGGAAAGTATAGATCCACCTATATCTAACAGCATCCAAAGTTCAAATACTTTCGACCTCTATTCTGAAAGTTAATGATTTAAAAAATCACCAAGGAAAAATGCCCCAATCTTTCTCCTTCCACCTTGATATTCCCCCTATTTAACTACGTCAATCAACGAGATTTGAGATCCGTTTTCCTAACTTTAACTGTTCAAGCTTCTATTGATTTATTCATGGCATCTTTCTGAGCCTGACATGCACTGTAGGTTGAGTCAAGAGAAAAGTAGAACTGTGTTGCCCAGTATTTTGAAAACATATCTCAACATAAATAGGAGGGTGTTGGATCCTATAAGGAAAGGTAAATATGGACTGGGAAAGTATGGCTTAATTTGACATTTAATGTAATATTTGAAGGACTATCCCACTAAAATGAATTGATTTCTTCATGCAAATGACTGAGTCAAAGTGGCTTTTAAATCATATTGAATTCACCCCAACTACTGCCCCTACAAAACCACATTTATAAATTCTCGATCATCTTAGTATGTAGAAAGACAAACCTCAGAGTCCACAACTAATATCTTATAAAGCAATACACACAATGTATGAATTACCAAAATTAATACATTTATTTCAAGTTATGCTAGTCCTAGATGACATGATATAGATAATCATCATAAAATGATACAGTATTCAAAATTCTGTTTCACGCATATTTATATAATCTCAACCCTTGAAAAGAATAGGGTCAATTTTGACAATATTATCATAGTTGTGGCTTTTTCCTTGTGTAACCTTCATAATTTTTGTTGAATTTTTATGGCCTTGCTTCTAGGAAGCTTTCAGTGTCTCTATACATGTACTCATGCAGACACATGATAGTTTTATATAGAATTTCACTTTTTATATTAAGATACTGAGGCATCAAGAATTCTGGAGGTTTTAGTATATTATGTCTTCAACTCTGGTAACTATTTTCCATGAGGGCATTAAAAGTGTTATAAGTTGAAATTTAATCAAGGGTCTCCATTTCAAAGCTGATTATTGGAATTATCATTTGTCAGCAAAGCAGACTTGCATGCAGCCAGCCAAATGACTTCATGGTTTGTTAATTATATAGTTCTCCACATCTCTGCATTTGGCTAACTTGGTATGTTGTGATTACCACACTAATGACCTAGAGAGTATTTTCTTGGATGCACTAACTCTTTAAAATCTTTATGCTAAATTTACATGAAAACATTCCCCATATTTGAAAGAGCATTATGTTATAGTTTCTCTGCTTAACAACAACAAGAAAAAAACAGGTAGGTTGAAACCAAAGTATTTTCAATGTTTCACTGATTGTTTTGACAATTTTAATATGTATTGAGAAATCTGTCCATTTTTCCCCCTCATTTGAGAATCACCATTTTGCTATTGATTTTCTGATGAATAAAATATTTCTCTACATAATTAGGCTTGTGAAAGCCAAAAAGAAAACTGAAGAGATATCAACTATATTTCCCTTCTAGCAGGATGTCTGCCAAGGAAGTTTGCTAGATCTATGCAGTGCACTTGAAATAATTTGTACCAGTGTCAGACAGTGTTTTTACTACTTAAGCACTTCTCTTGTGTTTCTTGTGAAAAGTTTGGATTGCACTGTGTCACAAACATTGAAGGAATCAGTATCAAATTACATGTGCAAAATCTTTAATTAATCATAATTAATTAAATCATAAATTATCTGTCCTTCACTATCATAATCTATTTGGTGGAGAATGCCAACTGTTTTATAATGTGACTGATTTTATTTTCCAAGATAGGATCTCACTCTAGCCTAGATTCTCCTGGAACTCTCTCTCCGGTCTCAGGCTCACCTTGAACTCAAAGTCATTTTCTCACCTTTGCCTACAAGAATACTGGGATTACAGGCATACTCCACCATGCATGACCTTAGTGATGTTTTATATTTACCAAAATAAACCTAAACCTCATGAATAGAAAGGGAGAGAGTCTAAGTCTGTGAAAAATTGATCAGTCTGGCAACTCCTGTTCCCAGTCACCGGCTCCTTCCCTCACAAGTGATCCATGAG